>CAWWDY010002048.1:0-157622 GCA_963942605.1 Poecilus cupreus
TTTTTCTATGTTTTTGCAAGTATAAAACAGCAGTTTTATCGTGATTTCACAAAAATCCACCGTTTCGAACGAAAGAAACCTGAATTTATCAGTTTGAATATTTAAAAACAGCTTTTTTCTATGTTTTTGCAAGTTTAAAACAGCAATTTTATCGTGATTTCACAAAAATCCACAGTTTCGAACAAAAGAAACATGAATTTATCAGTTTCAATAGTTAAAAACAGCGTTTTACTATGTTTTTGCAAGTTTAAAACAGCAATTTTATTGTCATTTCTCATAAATCGCCGTTTCACACGAAAGAAACATGAATTTATCAGTTTGAATAGTTGAAAACAGCGTTTTTCTATGTTTTTTTAAGTTTAAAACAGCAATTTTATCGTCATTTCTCATAAATCGCCGTTTCACACGAAAGAAACATGAATTTGTCAGTTTGAATAGTTCAAAACAGCGTTTTTCTATGTTTTTGCAAGTTTAAAACAGCAGTTTTATAGTGATTTCACAAAAATCCACCGTTTCGAACGAAAGAAACCTGAATTTATCAGTTTGAATAGTTGAAAACAGCGTTTTTCTATGTTTATGCAAGTTTAAAACAGCAATTTTATCGTCATTTCTCATAAATCGCCGTTTCACACGAAAGAAACATGAATTTGTCAGTTTGAATAGTTCAAAACAGCGTTTTTCTATGTTTTTGCAAGTTTAAAACAGCAATTTTATTGTCATTTCTCATAAATCGCCGTTTCGCACGAAAGAAACATGAATTTATCAGTTTTAATAGTTAAAAACAGCGTTTTTCTATGTTTTTGCAAGTTTAAAACAGCAATTTTATCGTCATTTCTCATAAATCACCGTTTCACACGAAAGAAACATGAATTTGTCAGTTTGAATAGTTCAAAACAGCGTTTTTCTATGTTTTTGCAAGTTTAAAACAGCAGTTTTATCGCGATTTCACAAAAATCCACCGTTTCGAACGAAAGAAACCTGAATTTATCAGTTTGAATAGTTCAAAACAGCGTTTTTCTATGTTTTTGCAAGTTTAAAACAGCAGTTTTATCGTGATTTTACAAAAATCCACCGTTTCGAACGAAAGAAACCTGAATTTATCAGTTTAAATAGTTAGAAACAGCGTTTTTCTATGTTTTTGCAAGTTTAAAACAGCAATTTTATCGTCATTTCTCATAAATCGCCGTTTCACACGAAAGAAACATGAATTTATCAGTTTGAATAGTTGAAAACAGCGTTTTTCTATGTTTTTGCAAGTTTAAAACAGCAATTTTATCGTCATTTCTCATAAATCGCCGTTTCACACGAAAGAAACATGAATTTGTCAGTTTGAATAGTTCAAAACAGCGTTTTTCTATGTTTTTGCAAGTTTAAAACAGCAATTTTATCGTAATTTCTCATAAATCGCCGTTTCGCACGAAAGAAACATAAATTTGTCAGTTTGAATAGTTCAAAACAGCATTTTTCTATGTTTTTGCAAGTATAAAACAGCAGTTTTATCGTGATTTCACAAAAATCCACCGTTTCGAACGAAAGAAACCTGAATTTATCAGTTTGAATATTTAAAAACAGCTTTTTTCTATGTTTTTGCAAGTTTAAAACAGCAATTTTATCGTGATTTCACAAAAATCCACAGTTTCGAACAAAAGAAACATGAATTTATCAGTTTCAATAGTTAAAAACAGCGTTTTACTATGTTTTTGCAAGTTTAAAACAGCAATTTTATTGTCATTTCTCATAAATCGCCGTTTCACACGAAAGAAACATGAATTTATCAGTTTGAATAGTTGAAAACAGCGTTTTTCTATGTTTTTTTAAGTTTAAAACAGCAATTTTATCGTCATTTCTCATAAATCGCCGTTTCACACGAAAGAAACATGAATTTGTCAGTTTGAATAGTTCAAAACAGCGTTTTTCTATGTTTTTGCAAGTTTAAAACAGCAGTTTTATAGTGATTTCACAAAAATCCACCGTTTCGAACGATAGAAACCTGAATTTATCAGTTTGAATAGTTGAAAACAGCGTTTTTCTATGTTTATGCAAGTTTAAAACAGCAATTTTATCGTCATTTCTCATAAATCGCCGTTTCACACAAAAGAAACATGAATTTGTCAGTTTGAATAGTTCAAAACAGCGTTTTTCTATGTTTTTGCAAGTTTAAAACAGCAATTTTATTGTCATTTCTCATAAATCGCCGTTTCGCACGAAAGAAACATGAATTTATCAGTTTGAATAGTTAAAAACAGCGTTTTTCTATGTTTTTGCAAGTTTAAAACAGCAATTTTATCGTCATTTCTCATAAATCACCGTTTCACACGAAAGAAACATGAATTTGTCAGTTTGAATAGTTCAAAACAGCGTTTTTCTATGTTTTTGCAAGTTTAAAACAGCAGTTTTATCGCGATTTCACAAAAATCCACCGTTTCGAACGAAAGAAACCTGAATTTATCAGTTTGAATAGTTCAAAACAGCGTTTTTCTATGTTTTTGCAAGTTTAAAACAGCAGTTTTATCGTGATTTTACAAAAATCCACCGTTTCGAACGAAAGAAACCTGAATTTATCAGTTTAAATAGTTAGAAACAGCGTTTTTCTATGTTTTTGCAAGTTTAAAACAGCAATTTTATCGTCATTTCTCATAAATCGCCGTTTCACACGAAAGAAACATGAATTTATCAGTTTGAATAGTTGAAAACAGCGTTTTTCTATGTTTTTGCAAGTTTAAAACAGCAATTTTATCGTCATTTCTCATAAATCGCCGTTTCACACGAAAGAAACATGAATTTATCAGTTTGAATAGTTGAAAACAGCGTTTTTCTATGTTTTTGCAAGTTTAAAACAGCAATTTTATCGTCATTTCTCATAAATCGCCGTTGCACACGAAAGAAACATGAATTTGTCAGTTTGAATAGTTCAAAATAGCGTTTTTCTATGTTTTTGCAAGTTTAAAACAGCAATTTTATCGTCATTTCTCATAAATCGCCGTTTCGCACGAAAGAAACATGAATTTATCAGTTTGAATACTTGAAAACAGCGTTTTTCTATGTTTTTGCAAGTTTAAAACAGCAATTTTATCGTCATTTCTCATAAATCGCCGTTTCACAGAAAAGAAACATGAATTTGTCAGTTTGAATAGTTCAAAACAGCGTTTTTCTATGTTTTTGCAAGTTTATACAGCAGTTTTATCGTGATTTCACAAAAATCCACCGTTTCGAACGAAAGAAACCTGAATTTATCAGTTTGAATAGTTCAAAACAGCGTTTTTCTATGTTTTTGCAAGTTTAAAACAGCAGTTTTATCGTGATTTCACAAAAATCCACCGTTTCGAATGAAAGAAACCTGAATTTATCAGTTTAAATAGTTAAAAACAGCGTTTTTCTATGTTTTTGCAAGTTTAAAACAGCAATTTTATCGTCATTTCTCATAAATCGCCGTTTTACACGAAAGAAACATGAATTTGTCAGTTTGAATAGTTCCTAACAGCGTTTTTCTATGTTTTTGCCAGTTTAAAACAGCAATTTTATTGTCATTTCTCATAAATCGCCGTTTCGCACGAAAGTAACATGAATTTATCAGTTTGAATAGTTAAAAACAGCGTTTTTCTATGTTTTTGCAAGTTTAAAACAGCAATTTTATAGTCATTTCTCAATAATCGCCGTTTCACACGAAAGAAACATGAAATTGTCAGTTTGAATAGTTTAAAACAGCGTTTTTATATGTTTTTGCAAGTTTAAAACAGCAATTTTAACGTCATTTCCCATAAATCGCCGTTTCACACGAAAGAAACATGAATTTGTCAGTTTAAATAGTTCAAAACAGCGTTTTTCTATGTTTTTGCAAGTTTAAAACAGCAATTTTATCGTCATTTCTCATAAATCGCCCTTTCGCACGAAAGAAACATGAATTTATCAGTTTGAATAGTTGAAAACAGCGTTTTTCTATGTTTTTGCAAGTTTAAAACAGCAAGTTTAAAACAGCAATTTTATCGTCATTTCCCATAAATTGCCGTTTTGCACGAAAGAAACATGAATTTATCAGTTTGAATAGTTGAAAACAGCGTTTTTCTATGTTTTTGCAAGTTTAAAACAGCAATTTTATCGTCATTTCTCATAAATCGCCGTTTCACACGAAAGAAACTTGAATTTGTCAGTTTGAATAGTTAAAAACAGCGTTTTTCAATGTTTTTGCAAGTTTAAAAAAGCAATTTTATCGTCATTTCTCATAAATCGCCGTTTCACACGAAAGAAACATGAATTTATCAGTTTGAATAGTTGAAAACAGCGTTTTTCTATGTTTTTGCAAGTTTAAAACAGCAATATTATCGTCATTTCTCATAAATCGCCGTTGCACACGAAAGAAACATGAATTTGTCAGTTTGAATAGTTCAAAATAGCGTTTTTCTATGTTTTTGCAAGTTTAAAACAGCAATTTTATCGTCATTTCTCATAAATCGCCGTTTCGCACGAAAGAAACATGAATTTATCAGTTTAAATAGTTGAAAACAGCGTTTTTTCTATGTTTTTGCAAGTTTAAAACAGCAATTTCATCGTCATTTCTCATAAATCGCCGTTTCACACGAAAGAAACATGAATTTTTCAGTTTGAATAGTTGAAAACAGCGTTTTTCTATGTTTTTGCAAGTTTAAAACAGCAATTTTATCGTCATTTCTCATAAATCGCCGTTGCACACGAAAGAAACATGAATTTGTCAGTTTGAATAGTTCAAAATAGCGTTTTTCTATGTTTTTGCAAGTTTAAAACAGCAATTTTATCGTCATTTCTCATAAATCGCCGTTTCGCACGAAAGAAACATGAATTTATCAGTTTGAATAGTTGAAAACAGCGTTTTTCTATGTTTTTGCAAGTTTAAAACAGCAATTTTATCGTCATTTCTCATAAATCGCCGTTTCACACGAAAGAAACTTGAATTTGTCAGTTTGAATAGTTAAAAACAGCGTTTTTCATGTTTTTGCAAGTTTAAAACAGCAATTTTATCGTCATTTCTCATAAATTGCCGTTTCACACGAAAGAAACATGAATTTATCAGTTTGAATAGTTGAAAACAGCGTTTTTCTATGTTTTTGCAAGTTTAAAACAGCAATTTTATCGTCATTTCTCATAAATCGCCGTTGCACACGAAAGAAACATGTATTTGTCAGTTTGAATAGTTCAAAATAGCGTTTTTCTATGTTTTTGCAAGTTTAAAACAGCAATTTTATCGTCATTTCTCATAAATCGCCGTTTCGCACGAAAGAAACATGAATTTATCAGTTTGAATAGTTGAAAACAGCGTTTTTCTATGTTTTTGCAAGTTAAAAACAGCAATTTTATCGTCATTTCTCATAAATCGCAGTTTCACACAAAAGAGACATGAATTTGTCAGTTTGAATAGTTCAAAACAGCGTTTTTCTATGTTTTTGCAAGTTTAAAACAGCAGTTTTATCGTGATTTCACAAAAATCCACCGTTTCGAACGAAAGAAACCTGAATTTATCAGTTTGAATAGTTGAAAACAGCGTTTTTTTATGTTTATGCAAGTTTAAAACAGCAATTTTATCGTCATTTCTCATAAATCACCGTTTCACACAAAAGAAACATGAATTTGTCAGTTTGAATAGTTCAAAACAGCGTTTTTCTATGTTTTTGCAAGTTTAAAACAGCAATTTTATCGTCATTTCACAAAAATCCACCGTTTCGAACGAAAGAAACCTGAATTTATCAGTTTGAATAGTTAAAAACAGCGTTTTTTTATGTTTTTGCAAGTTTAAAACAGCTATTTCATCGTCATTTCTCATAAATCGCCGTTTCTCACGAAAGAAACATGAATTTGTCAGTTTGAATAGTTCAAAACAGCGTTTTTCTATGTTTTTGCAAGTTTAAAACAGCAATTTTATCGTCATTTGTCATAAATCGCCGTTTCACACGAAAGAAACTTGAATTTATCAGTTTGAATAGTTGAAAACAGCGTTTTTCTATGTTTTTGCAAGTTTAAAACAGCAATTTTATCGTCATTTCTCATAAATCGCCGTTTCACACGAAAGAAACATGAATTTGTCAGTTTGAATAGTTCAAAACTGCGTTTTTCTATGTTTTTGCAAGTTTAAAACAGCAGTTTTATAGTGATTTCACAAAAATCCACCGTTTCGAACGAAAGAAACCTGAATTTATCAGTTTGAATAGTTAAAAACAGCGTTTTTCTATGTTTTTGCAAGTTTAAAACAGCAATTTTATCGTCATTTCTCATAAATCGCCGTTTCGAACGAAAGAAACATGAATTTGTCAGTTTGAATAGTTCAAAACAGCGTTTTTCTATGTTTCTGCAAGTTTAAAACAGCAATTTTATCGTCATTTCTCATAAATAGCCGTTTCGCACGAAAGAAACATGAATTTATCAGTTTGAATAGTTCAAAACAGCGTTTTTCTATGTTTTTGCAAGTTTAAAACAGCAGTTTTATCGTGATTTCACAAAAATCCACCGTTTCGAACGAAAGAAACCTGAATTTATCAGTTTGAATAGTTCAAAACAGCGTTTTTCTATGTTTTTGCAAGTTTAAAACAACAGTTTTATCGTGATTTCACAAAAATCCACCGTTTCGAATGAAAGAAACCTGAATTTATCAGTTTAAATAGTTAAAAATAGCGTTTTTCTATGTTTTTGCAAGTTTAAAACAGCAATTTTATCGTCATTTCTCATAAATCGCCGTTTCACACGAAAGAAACATGAATTTGTCAGTTTGAATAGTTCAAAACAGCGTTTTTCTATGTTTTTGCAAGTTTAAAACAGCAGTTTTATCGTCATTTCTCATAAATCGCCGTTTCACACGAAACAAACATGAATTTGTCAGTTTGAGTAGTTCAAAACAGCGTTTTTCTATGTTTTTGCAAGTTTAAAACAGCAGTTTTATCGTGATTTCACAAAAATCCACCGTTTCGAACGAAAGAAACCTGAATTTATCAGTTTGAATAGTTAAAAACAGCGTTTTTCTATGTTTTTGCAAGTTTAAAACAGCAATTTTATCGTGATTTCACAAAAATCCACCGTTTCGATCGAAAGAAACCTGAGTTTATCAGTTTGAAAAGTTAAAAACAGCGTTTTTCTATGTTTTTGCAAGTTTAAAACAGCAATTTTATCGTCATTTCTCATAAATCGCCGTTTCACACGAAAGAAACATGAGTTTATCAGTTTGAATAGTTGAAAACAGCGTTTTTCTATGTTTTTGCAAGTTTAAAACAGCAATTTTATCGTCATTTCTCATAAATCGCCGTTTCACATGAAATAAATATGAATTTGTCAGTTTGAATAGTTCAAAACAGCGTTTTTCTATGTTTCTGCAAGTTTAAAACAGCAATTTTATCGTCATTTCTCATAAATCGCCGTTTCGCACGAAAGAAACATGAATTTATCAGTTTGAATAGTTAAAAACAGCGTTTTTCTATGTTTTTGCAAGTTTAAAACAGCAATTTTATCGTCATTTCTCATAAATCGCCGTTTCACACGAAAGATACATGAATTTGTCAGTTTGAATAGTTCAAAACAGCGTTTTTATATGTTTTTGCAAGTTTAAAACAGCAATTTTATCGTCATTTCTCATAAATCGCCGTTTCACACGAAAGAAATATGAATTTGTCAGTTTGAATAGTTCAAAACAGCGTTTTTCTATGTTTTTGCAAGTTTAAAACAGCAATTTTATTGTCATTTCTCATTAATCGCCGTTTCGCACGAAAGAAACATGAATTTATTAGTTTGAATAGTTAAAAACAGCGTTTTTCTATGTTTTTGCAAGTTTAAAACAGCAATTTTATCGTCATTTCTCATTAATCGCCGTTTCACACGAAAGAAACATGAAATTGTCAGTTTGAATAGTTCAAAACAGCGTTTCTCTATGTTTTTGCAAGTTTAAAACAGCAATTTTATCGTCATTTCTCATAAATCGCCGTTTCACACGAAAGAAACATGAATTTGTCAGTTTG
Source organism: Poecilus cupreus (assembly GCA_963942605.1). NCBI lineage: Eukaryota > Metazoa > Arthropoda > Insecta > Coleoptera > Carabidae > Poecilus > Poecilus cupreus. The sequence goes on from CAWWDY010002048.1 coordinate 7,968, forward strand.
AATAGTTGAAAACAGCGTTTTTCTATGTTTTTGCAAGTTTAAAACAGCAGTTTTATCGTCATTTCTCATAAATCGCCGTTTCACACGAAAGAAACATGAATTTGTCAGTTTGAATAGTTCAAAACAGCGTTTTTCTATGTTTTTGCAAGTTTAAAACAGCAATTTTATCGTCATTTCTCATAAATCGCCGTTTCACACGAAAGAAACATGAATTTGTCAGTTTGAATAGTTCAAAACAGCGTTTTTCTATGTTTTTGCAAGTTTAAAACAGCAAGTTTAAAACAGCAAATTTATCGTCATTTCCCATAAATCTCCATTTCGCACGAAAGAAACATTAATTTATCAGTTTGAATAGTTTAAAACAGCGTTTTTCTATGTTTATGCAAGTTTAAAACAGCAATTTTATCGTCATTTCTCATAAATCGCCGTTTCACACGAAAGAAACATGAATTTGTCAGTTTGAATAGTTCAAAACAGCGTTTTTCTATGTTTTTGCAAGTTTAAAACAGCAAGTTTAAAACAGCAATTTTATCGTCATTTCCCATAAATCTCCATTTCGCACGAAAGAAACATTAATTTATCAGTTTGAATAGTTGAAAACAGCGTTTTTCTAAGTTTTTGCAAGTTTAAAACAGCAATTTTATCGTCATTTCTCATAAATCGCCGTTTCACACGAAAGAAACATGAATTTAACAGTTTGAATAGTTCAAAACAGCGTTTTTCTATGTTTATGCAAGTTTAAAACAGCAATTTTATCGTCATTTCTCATAAATCGCCGTTTCACACGAAAGAAACTTGAATTTGTCAGTTTGAATAGTTCAAAACAGCGTTTTTCTATGTTTTTGCAAGTTAAAAACAGCAATTTTATCGTCATTTCTCATAAATCGCCGTTTCGCACGAAAAAAACATAAATTTGTCAGTTTGAATAGTTCAAAACAGCGTTTTTCTATGTTTTTGCAAGTATAAAACAGCAGTTTTATCGTCATTTCACAAAAATCCACCGTTTCGAACGAAAGATTTATCAGTTTGAATAGTTAAAAACAGCGTTTTTCTATGTTTTTGCAAGTTTAAAACAGCAATTTTATCGTGATTTCACAAAAATCCACCGTTTCGAACAAAAGAAACCTGAATTTATCAGTTTGAATAGTTAAAAACAGCGTTTCTCTATGTTTTTGCAAGTTTAAAACAGCAATTTTATCGTCATTTCTCATAAATCGCCGTTTCACACGAAAGAAACATGAATTTATCAGTTTGAATAGTTGAAAACAGCGTTTTTCTATGTTTTTGCAAGTTAAAAACAGCAATTTTATCGTCATTTCTCATAAATCGCCGTTTCACACAAAAGAAACATGAATTTGTCAGTTTGAATAGTTCAAAACAGCGTTTTTCTATGTTTTTGCAAGTTTAAAACAGCAGTTTTATTGTCATTTCTCATAAATCGCCGTTTCGCACGAAAGAAACATGAATTTATTAGTTTGAATAGTTAAAAACAGCGTTTTTCTATGTTTTTGCAAGTTTAAAACAGCAATTTTATTGTCATTTCTCATTAATCGCCGTTTCACACGAAAGAAACATGAAATTGTCAGTTTGAATAGTTCAAAACAGCGTTTCTCTATGTTTTTGCAAGTTTAAAACAGCAATTTTATCGTCATTTCTCATAAATCGCCGTTTCACACGAAAGAAACATGAATTTGTCAGTTTGAATAGTTGAAAACAGCGTTTTTCTATGTTTTTGCAAGTTTAAAACAGCAGTTTTATCGTCATTTCTCATAAATCGCCGTTTCACACGAAAGAAACATGAATTTGTCAGTTTGAATAGTTCAAAACAGCGTTTTTCTATGTTTTTGCAAGTTTAAAACAGCAATTTTATCGTCATTTCTCATAAATCGCCGTTTCACACGAAAGAAACATGAATTTGTCAGTTTGAATAGTTCAAAACAGCGTTTTTCTATGTTTTTGCAAGTTTAAAACAGCAAGTTTAAAACAGCAATTTTATCGTCATTTCCCATAAATCTCCATTTCGCACGAAAGAAACATTAATTTATCAGTTTGAATAGTTGAAAACAGCGTTTTTCTATGTTTATGCAAGTTTAAAACAGCAATTTTATCGTCATTTCTCATAAATCGCCGTTTCACACGAAAGAAACATGATTTTGTCAGTTTGAATAGTTCAAAACAGCGTTTTTCTATGTTTTTGCAAGTTTAAAACAACAAGTTTAAAACAGCAATTTTATCGTCATTTCCCATAAATCTCCATTTCGCACGAAAGAAACATTAATTTATCAGTTTGAATAGTTGAAAACAGCGTTTTTCTAAGTTTTTGCAAGTTTAAAACAGCAGTTTTATCGTGATTTCACAAAAATCCACCGTTTCGAACGAAAGAAACCTGAATTTATCAGTTTGAATAGTTGAAAACAGCGTTTTTTTATGTTTATGCAAGTTTAAAACAGCAATTTTATCGTCATTTCTCATAAATCGCCGTTTCACACGAAAGAAACATGAATTTAACAGTTTGAATAGTTCAAAACAGCGTTTTTCTATGTTTATGCAAGTTTAAAACAGCAATTTTATCGTCATTTCTCATAAATCGCCGTTTCACACGAAAGAAACTTGAATTTGTCAGTTTGAATAGTTCAAAACAGCGTTTTTCTATGTTTTTGCAAGTTTAAAACAGCAATTTTATCGTCATTTCTCATAAATCGCCGTTTCGCACGAAAAAAACATAAATTTGTCAGTTTGAATAGTTCAAAACAGCGTTTTTCTATGTTTTTGCAAGTATAAAACAGCAGTTTTATCGTCATTTCACAAAAATCCACCGTTTCGAACGAAAGATTTATCAGTTTGAATAGTTAAAAACAGCGTTTTTCTATGTTTTTGCAAGTTTAAAACAGCAATTTTATCGTGATTTCACAAAAATCCACCGTTTCGAACAAAAGAAACCTGAATTTATCAGTTTGAATAGTTAAAAACAGCGTTTCTCTATGTTTTTGCAAGTTTAAAACAGCAATTTTATCGTCATTTCTCATAAATCGCCGTTTCACACGAAAGAAACATGAATTTATCAGTTTGATTAGTTGAAAACAGCGTTTTTCTATGTTTTTGCAAGTTAAAAACAGCAATTTTATCGTCATTTCTCATAAATCGCCGTTTCACACAAAAGAAACATGAATTTGTCAGTTTGAATAGTTCAAAACAGCGTTTTTCTATGTTTTTGCAAGTTTAAAACAGCAGTTTTATCGTGATTTCACAAAAATCCACCGTTTCGAACGAAAGAAACCTGAATTTATCAGTTTGAATAGTTGAAAACAGCGTTTTCTATGTTTATGCAAGTTTAAAACAGCAATTTTATCGTCATTTCTCATAAATCGCCGTTTCACACGAAAAAAACATGAATTTGTCACTTTGAATAGTTCAAAACAGCGTTTTTCTATGTTTTTGCAAGTTTAAAACAGCAATTTTATTGTCATTTCTCATAAATCGCCGTTTCGCACGAAAGAAACATGAATTTATCAGTTTAAATAGTTAAAAACAGCATTTTTCTATGTTTTTGCAAGTTTAAAACAGCAATTTTATCGTCGTTTCTCATAAATCGCCGTTTCACACGAAATCAACATGAATTTGTCAGTTTGAATAGTTCAAAACAGCGTTTTTCTATGTTTTTGCAAGTTTAAAACAGCAATTTTATCGTCATTTCTTATAAATCGCCGTTTCACACGAAAGAAACATGATAAAACAAAATAAATTCTTCAAACGTCGCAAAACATCTTGTAGAAAATAACCATACCTGTGACATATCTAATTTAGAAATATTACACCGTGAAAGGAAAGGTCTGAGATTAACGTTCCTAGAAGCTCTGGAAATCAAGAAAGCCCTGCATAACGGGAATAACTTAATGAATGAGTACGTAGACTTAATGGACTCCCCACTTCTAGATACAGTCATCTCAGGTAATTCCTAAGAACGGTACATTTAGTATAAATATAACATTTGTAAAATCTTTGTATTCATTCTTCTGATGATGGCCTAATAGCCGAAATTGCAATAAAGAAAAAATATACATCATTTGTGAAACTACACCGAGTGTTATTATTTACTAATTTTAATTTCTTATGAATTTGTCAGTTTGAATAGTTCAAAACAGCGTTTTTCTATGTTTTTGCAAGTTTAAAACAGCAGTTTTATCGTCATTTCTCATAAATCGCCGTTTCACACGAAAGAAACATGAATTTGTCAGTTTGAATAGTTCAAAACAGCGTTTTTCTATGTTTTTGCAAGTTTAAAACAGCAATTTTATCGTCATTTCTCATAAATCGCCGTTTCACACGAAAGAAACATGAATTTGTCAGTTTGAATAGTTCTAAACAGCGTTTTTCTATGTTTTTGCAAGTTTAAAACAGCAAGTTTAAAACAGCAATTTTATCGTCATTTCCCATAAATCTCCATTTCGCACGAAAGAAACATTGATTTATCAGTTTGAATAGTTGAAAACAGCGTTTTTCTATGTTTATGCAAGTTTAAAACAGCAATTTTATCGTCATTTCTCATAAATCGCCGTTTCACACGAAAGAAATATGAATTTGTCAGTTTGAATAGTTCAAAACAGCGTTTTTCTATGTTTTTGCAAGTTTAAAACAGCAAGTTTAAAACAGCAATTTTATCGTCATTTCCCATAAATCTCCATTTCGCACGAAAGAAACATTAATTTTTAAGTTTGAATAGTTGAAAACAGCGTTTTTCTAAGTTTTTGCAAGTTTAAAACAGCAATTTTATCGTCATTTCTCATAAATCGCCGTTTCACACGAAAGAAACATGAATTTAACAGTTTGAATAGTTCAAAACAGCGTTTTTCTATGTTTATGCAAGTTTAAAACAGCAATTTTATGGTCATTTCTCATAAATCGCCGTTTCACACGAAAGAAACTTGAATTTGTCAGTTTGAATAGTTCAAAACAGCGTTTTTCTATGTTTTTGCAAGTTTAAAACAGCAATTTTATCGTCATTTCTCATAAATCGCCGTTTTGCACGAAAAAAACATAAATTTGTCAGTTTGAATAGTTCAAAACAGCGTTTTTCTATGTTTTTGCAAGTATAAAACAGCAGTTTTATCGTCATTTCACAAAAATCCACCGTTTCGAACGAAAGATTTATCAGTTTGAATAGTTAAAAACAGCGTTTTTCTATGTTTTTGCAAGTTTAAAACAGCAATTTTATCGTGATTTCACAAAAATCCACCGTTTCGAACAAAAGAAACCTGAATTTATCAGTTTGAATAGTTAAAAACAGCGTTTCTCTATGTTTTTGCAAGTTTAAAACAGCAATTTTATCGTCATTTCTCATAAATCGCCGTTTAACACGAAAGAAACATGAATTTATCAGTTTGATTAGTTGAAAACAGCGTTTCTCTATGTTTTTGCAAGTTAAAAACAGCAATTTTATCGTCATTTCTCATAAATCGCCGTTTCACACAAAAGAAACATGAATTTGTCAGTTTGAATAGTTCAAAACAGCGTTTTTCTATGTTTTTGCGAGTTTAAAACAGCAGTTTTATCGTGATTTCACAAAAATCCACCGTTTCGAACGAAAGAAACCTGAATTTATCAGTTTGAATAGTTGAAAACAGCGTTTTCTATGTTTATGCAAGTTTAAAACAGCAATTTTATCGTCATTTCTCATAAATCGCCGTTTCACACGAAAAAAACATGAATTTGTTAATTTGAATAGTTCAAAACAGCGTTTTTCTATGTTTTTGCAAGTTTAAAACAGCAATTTTATTGTCATTTCTCATAAATCGCCGTTTCGCACGAAAGAAACATGAATTTATCAGTTTGAATAGTTAAAAACAGCGTTTTTCTATGTTTTTGCAAGTTTAAAACAGCAATTTTATCGTCGTTTCTCATAAATCGCCGTTTCACACGAAATCAACATGAATTTGTCAGTTTGAATAGTTCAAAACAGCGTTTTTCTATGTTTTTGCAAGTTTAAAACAGCAATTTTATCGTCATTTCTTATAAATCGCCGTTTCACACGAAAGAAACATGAATTTGTCAGTTTGAATAGTTCAAAACAGCGTTTTTCTATGTTTTTGCAAGTTTAAAACAGCAGTTTTATCGTTATTTCACAAAAATCCACCGTTTCGAACGAAAGAAACCTGAAATTATCAGTTTGAATAGTTAAAAACAGCGTTTTTCTATATTTTTGCAAGTTTAAAACAGCAATTTTATCGTGATTTCACAAAATTCCACCGTTTCGAACGAAAGAAACCTGAATTTATCAGTTTGAATAGTTAAAAACAGCGTTTTTCTATGTTTTTGCAAGTTTAAAACTGCTATTTCATCGTCATTTCTCATAAATCGCCGTTTCGCACGAAAGAAACATGAATTTGTCAGTTTGAATAGTTCAAAACAGCGTTTTTCTATGTTTTTGCAAGTTTAAAACAGCAATTTTATCGTCATTTGTCATAAATCGCTGTTTCACACGAAAGAAACATGAATTTATCAGTTTGGATAGTTGAAAACAGCGTTTTTCTATGTTTTTGCAAGTTTAAAACAGCAATTTTATCGTCATTTCTCATAAATCGCCTTTTCACACGAAAGAAACATGAATTTGTCAGTTTGAATAGTTCAAAACAGCGTTTTTCTATGTTTTTGCAAGTTTAAAACAGCAGTTTTATAGTGATTTCACAAAAATCCACCGTTTCGAACGAAAGAAACCTGAATGTATCAGTTTGAATAGTTAAAAACAGCGTTTTTCTATGTTTTTGCAAGTTTAAAACAGCAATTTTATCGTCATTTCTCATAAATCGCCGTTTCGAACGAAAGAAACATGAATTTGTAAGTTTGAATAGTTCAAAACAGCGTTTTCTATGTTTTTGCAAGTTTAAAACAGCAATTTTATCGTCATTTCTCATAAATAGCCGTTTCGCACGAAAGAAACATGAATTTATCAGTTTGAATAGTTGAAAACAGCGTTTTTCTATTTTTCTGCAAGTTTGAAACAGCAATTTTATCGTCATTTCTCATAAATCGCCGTTTCACACGAAAGAAACATGAATTTGTCAGTTTGAATAGTTCAAAACAGCGTTTTTCTATGTTTTTCCAAGTTTAAAACAGCAGTTTTATCGTGATTTCACAATAATCCACCGTTTCGAACGAAAGAAACCTGAATTTATCAGTTTGAATAGTTCAAAACAGCGTTTTTCTATGTTTTTGCAAGTTTAAAACAGCAGTTTTATCGTGATTTCACAAAAATCCACCGTTTCGATTGAAAGAAACCTGAATTTATCAGTTTAAATAGTTAAAAACAGCGTTTTTCTATGTTTTTGCAAGTTTAAAACAGCAATTTTATCGTCATTTCTCATAAATCGCCGTTTCACACGAAAGAAACATGAATTTGTCAGTTTGAATAGTTCAAAACAGCGTTTTTCTATGTTTTTGCAAGTTTAAAACAGTAGTTTTATCGTCATTTCTCATAAATCGCCGTTTCACACGAAAGAAACATGAATTTGTCAGTTTGAGTAGTTCAAAACAGCGTTTTTCTATGTTTTTGCAAGTTTAAAACAGCAGTTTTATCGTGATTTCACAAAAATCCACCGTTTCGAACAAAAGAAACCTGAATTTATCAGTTTGAATAGTTAAAAACAGCGTTTTTCTATGTTTTTGCAAGTTTAAAACAGCAATTTTATCGTGATTTCACAAAAATCCACCGTTTCGAACGAAATAAACCTGAATTTATCAGTTTGAAAAGTTAAAAACAGCGTTTTTCTATGTTTTTGCAAGTTTAAAACAGCAATTTTATCGTCATTTCTCATAAATCGCCGTTTCACACGAAAGAAACATGAGTTTATCAGTTTGAATAGTTGAAAACAGCGTTTTTCTATGTTTTTGCAAATTTAAAACAGCAATTTTATCGTCATTTCTCATAAATCGCCGTTTCACACGAAAGAAATATGAATTTGTCAGTTTGAATAGTTCAAAACAGCGTTTTTCTATGTTTTTGCAAGTTTAAAACAGCAATTTTATCGTCATTTCTCATAAATCGCCGTTTCGCACGAAAGAAACATGAATTTATCAGTTTGAATAGTTAAAAACAGCGTTTTTCTATGTTTTTGCAAGTTTAAAACAGCAATTTTATCGTCATTTCTTATAAATCGCCGTTTCACACGAAAGAAACATGAATTTGTCAGTTTGAATAGTTCAAAACAGCGTTTTTATATGTTTTTGCAAGTTTAAAACAGCAATTTTATCGTCATTTCTCATAAATCGCCGTTTCACACGAAAGAAACATGAATTTGTCAGTTTGAATAGTTCAAAACAGCGTTTTTCTATGTTTTTGCAAGTTTAAAACAGCAATTTTATCGTCATTTCTTATAAATCGCCGTTTCACACGAAAGAAACATGATAAAACAAAATAAATTCTTCAAACGTCGCAAAACATCTTGTAGAAAATAACCATACCTGTGACATATCTAATTTAGAAATATTACACCGTGAAAGGAAAGGTCTGAGATTAACGTTCCTAGAAGCTCTGGAAATCAAGAAAGCCCTGCATAACGGGAATAACTTAATGAATGAGTACGTAGACTTAATGGACTCCCCACTTCTAGATACAGTCATCTCAGGTAATTCCTAAGAACGGTACATTTAGTATAAATATAACATTTGTAAAATCTTTGTATTCATTCTTCTGATGATGGCCTAATAGCCGAAATTGCAATAAAGAAAAAATATACATCATTTGTGAAACTACACCGAGTGTTATTATTTACTAATTTTAATTTCTTATGAATTTGTCAGTTTGAATAGTTCAAAACAGCGTTTTTCTATGTTTTTGCAAGTTTAAAACAGCAGTTTTATCGTCATTTCTCATAAATCGCCGTTTCACACGAAAGAAACATGAATTTGTCAGTTTGAATAGTTCAAAACAGCGTTTTTCTATGTTTTTGCAAGTTTAAAACAGCAATTTTATCGTCATTTCTCATAAATCGCCGTTTCACACGAAAGAAACATGAATTTGTCAGTTTGAATAGTTCTAAACAGCGTTTTTCTATGTTTTTGCAAGTTTAAAACAGCAATTTTATCGTCATTTCCCATAAATCTCCATTTCGCACGAAAGAAACATTGATTTATCAGTTTGAATAGTTGAAAACAGCGTTTTTCTATGTTTATGCAAGTTTAAAACAGCAATTTTATCGTCATTTCTCATAAATCGCCGTTTCACACGAAAGAAATATGAATTTGTCAGTTTGAATAGTTCAAAACAGCGTTTTTCTATGTTTTTGCAAGTTTAAAACAGCAAGTTTAAAACAGCAATTTTATCGTCATTTCCCATAAATCTCCATTTCGCACGAAAGAAACATTAATTTTTAAGTTTGAATAGTTGAAAACAGCGTTTTTCTAAGTTTTTGCAAGTTTAAAACAGCAATTTTATCGTCATTTCTCATAAATCGCCGTTTCACACGAAAGAAACATGAATTTAACAGTTTGAATAGTTCAAAACAGCGTTTTTCTATGTTTATGCAAGTTTAAAACAGCAATTTTATGGTCATTTCTCATAAATCGCCGTTTCACACGAAAGAAACTTGAATTTGTCAGTTTGAATAGTTCAAAACAGCGTTTTTCTATGTTTTTGCAAGTTTAAAACAGCAATTTTATCGTCATTTCTCATAAATCGCCGTTTTGCACGAAAAAAACATAAATTTGTCAGTTTGAATAGTTCAAAACAGCGTTTTTCTATGTTTTTGCAAGTATAAAACAGCAGTTTTATCGTCATTTCACAAAAATCCACCGTTTCGAACGAAAGATTTATCAGTTTGAATAGTTAAAAACAGCGTTTTTCTATGTTTTTGCAAGTTTAAAACAGCAATTTTATCGTGATTTCACAAAAATCCACCGTTTCGAACAAAAGAAACCTGAATTTATCAGTTTGAATAGTTAAAAACAGCGTTTCTCTATGTTTTTGCAAGTTTAAAACAGCAATTTTATCGTCATTTCTCATAAATCGCCGTTTAACACGAAAGAAACATGAATTTATCAGTTTGATTAGTTGAAAACAGCGTTTCTCTATGTTTTTGCAAGTTAAAAACAGCAATTTTATCGTCATTTCTCATAAATCGCCGTTTCACACAAAAGAAACATGAATTTGTCAGTTTGAATAGTTCAAAACAGCGTTTTTCTATGTTTTTGCGAGTTTAAAACAGCAGTTTTATCGTGATTTCACAAAAATCCACCGTTTCGAACGAAAGAAACCTGAATTTATCAGTTTGAATAGTTGAAAACAGCGTTTTCTATGTTTATGCAAGTTTAAAACAGCAATTTTATCGTCATTTCTCATAAATCGCCGTTTCACACGAAAAAAACATGAATTTGTTAATTTGAATAGTTCAAAACAGCGTTTTTCTATGTTTTTGCAAGTTTAAAACAGCAATTTTATTGTCATTTCTCATAAATCGCCGTTTCGCACGAAAGAAACATGAATTTATCAGTTTGAATAGTTAAAAACAGCGTTTTTCTATGTTTTTGCAAGTTTAAAACAGCAATTTTATCGTCGTTTCTCATAAATCGCCGTTTCACACGAAATCAACATGAATTTGTCAGTTTGAATAGTTCAAAACAGCGTTTTTCTATGTTTTTGCAAGTTTAAAACAGCAATTTTATCGTCATTTCTTATAAATCGCCGTTTCACACGAAAGAAACATGAATTTGTCAGTTTGAATAGTTCAAAACAGCGTTTTTCTATGTTTTTGCAAGTTTAAAACAGCAGTTTTATCGTTATTTCACAAAAATCCACCGTTTCGAACGAAAGAAACCTGAAATTATCAGTTTGAATAGTTAAAAACAGCGTTTTTCTATATTTTTGCAAGTTTAAAACAGCAATTTTATCGTGATTTCACAAAATTCCACCGTTTCGAACGAAAGAAACCTGAATTTATCAGTTTGAATAGTTAAAAACAGCGTTTTTCTATGTTTTTGCAAGTTTAAAACTGCTATTTCATCGTCATTTCTCATAAATCGCCGTTTCGCACGAAAGAAACATGAATTTGTCAGTTTGAATAGTTCAAAACAGCGTTTTTCTATGTTTTTGCAAGTTTAAAACAGCAATTTTATCGTCATTTGTCATAAATCGCTGTTTCACACGAAAGAAACATGAATTTATCAGTTTGGATAGTTGAAAACAGCGTTTTTCTATGTTTTTGCAAGTTTAAAACAGCAATTTTATCGTCATTTCTCATAAATCGCCTTTTCACACGAAAGAAACATGAATTTGTCAGTTTGAATAGTTCAAAACAGCGTTTTTCTATGTTTTTGCAAGTTTAAAACAGCAGTTTTATAGTGATTTCACAAAAATCCACCGTTTCGAACGAAAGAAACCTGAATGTATCAGTTTGAATAGTTAAAAACAGCGTTTTTCTATGTTTTTGCAAGTTTAAAACAGCAATTTTATCGTCATTTCTCATAAATCGCCGTTTAACACGAAAGAAACATGAATTTATCAGTTTGATTAGTTGAAAACAGCGTTTCTCTATGTTTTTGCAAGTTAAAAACAGCAATTTTATCGTCATTTCTCATAAATCGCCGTTTCACACAAAAGAAACATGAATTTGTCAGTTTGAATAGTTCAAAACAGCGTTTTTCTATGTTTTTGCGAGTTTAAAACAGCAGTTTTATCGTGATTTCACAAAAATCCACCGTTTCGAACGAAAGAAACCTGAATTTATCAGTTTGAATAGTTCAAAACAGCGTTTTTCTATGTTTTTGCAAGTTTAAAACAGCAGTTTTATCGTGATTTCACAATAATCCACCGTTTCGAACGAAAGAAACCTGAATTTATCAGTTTGAATAGTTCAAAACAGCGTTTTTCTATGTTTTTGCAAGTTTAAAACAGCAGTTTTATCGTGATTTCACAAAAATCCACCGTTTCGATTGAAAGAAACCTGAATTTATCAGTTTAAATAGTTAAAAACAGCGTTTTTCTATGTTTTTGCAAGTTTAAAACAGCAATTTTATCGTCATTTCTCATAAATCGCCGTTTCACACGAAAGAAACATGAATTTGTCAGTTTGAATAGTTCAAAACAGCGTTTTTCTATGTTTTTGCAAGTTTAAAACAGTAGTTTTATCGTCATTTCTCATAAATCGCCGTTTCACACGAAAGAAACATGAATTTGTCAGTTTGAGTAGTTCAAAACAGCGTTTTTCTATGTTTTTGCAAGTTTAAAACAGCAGTTTTATCGTGATTTCACAAAAATCCACCGTTTCGAACAAAAGAAACCTGAATTTATCAGTTTGAATAGTTAAAAACAGCGTTTTTCTATGTTTTTGCAAGTTTAAAACAGCAATTTTATCGTGATTTCACAAAAATCCACCGTTTCGAACGAAATAAACCTGAATTTATCAGTTTGAAAAGTTAAAAACAGCGTTTTTCTATGTTTTTGCAAGTTTAAAACAGCAATTTTATCGTCATTTCTCATAAATCGCCGTTTCACACGAAAGAAACATGAGTTTATCAGTTTGAATAGTTGAAAACAGCGTTTTTCTATGTTTTTGCAAATTTAAAACAGCAATTTTATCGTCATTTCTCATAAATCGCCGTTTCACACGAAAGAAATATGAATTTGTCAGTTTGAATAGTTCAAAACAGCGTTTTTCTATGTTTTTGCAAGTTTAAAACAGCAATTTTATCGTCATTTCTCATAAATCGCCGTTTCGCACGAAAGAAACATGAATTTATCAGTTTGAATAGTTAAAAACAGCGTTTTTCTATGTTTTTGCAAGTTTAAAACAGCAATTTTATCGTCATTTCTTATAAATCGCCGTTTCACACGAAAGAAACATGAATTTGTCAGTTTGAATAGTTCAAAACAGCGTTTTTATATGTTTTTGCAAGTTTAAAACAGCAATTTTATCGTCATTTCTCATAAATCGCCGTTTCACACGAAAGAAACATGAATTTGTCAGTTTGAATAGTTCAAAACAGCGTTTTTCTATGTTTTTGCAAGTTTAAAACAGCAATTTTATTGTCATTTCTCATAAATCGCCGTTTCGCACGAAAGAAACATGAATTTATCAGTTCAAATAGTTAAAAACAGCGTTTTCCTATGTTTTTGCAAGTTTAAAACAGCAATTTTATCGTCATTTCTCATTAATCGCCGTTTCACACGAAAGAAACATGAAATTGTCAGTTTGAATAGTTCAAAACAGCGTTTCTCTATGTTTTTGCAAGTTTAAAACAGCAATTTTATCGTCATTTCTCATAAATCGCCGTTTCACACGAAAGAAACATGAATTTGTCAGTTTGAATAGTTGAAAACAGCGTTTTTCTATGTTTTTGCAAGTATAAAACAGCAGTTTTATCGTCATTTCTCATAAATCGCCGTTTCACACGAAAGAAACATGAATTTGTCAGTTTGAATAGTTCAAAACAGCGTTTTTCTATGTTTTTGCAAGTTTAAAACAGCAATTTTATCGTCATTTCTCATAAATCGCCGTTTCACACGAAAGAAACATGAATTTGTCAGTTTGAATAGTTCAAAACAGCGTTTTTCTATGTTTTTGCAAGTTTAAAACAGCAATTTTATCGTCATTTCTCATAAATCGCCGTTTCACACGAAAGAAACATGAATTTCTCAGTTTGATTAGTTCAAAACAGCGTTTTTCTATGTTTTTGCAAGTTTAAAACAGCTATTTTATCGTCATTTCTCATAAATCGCCGTTTCACACGAAAGAAACATGAATTTGTCAGTTTGAATAGTTGAAAACAGCGTTTTTCTATGTTTTTGCAAGTTTAAAACAGCAAGTTTAAAACAGCAATTTTATCGTCATTTCCCATAAATCGCCGTTTCGCACGAAAGAAACATTAATTTATCAGTTTGAATAGTTGAAAACAGCGTTTTTCTATGTTTTTGCAAGTTTAAAACAGCAATTTTATCGTCATTACTCATAAATCGCCATTTCACACGAAAGAAACATGAATTTGTCAGTTTGAATAGTTCAAAACAGCGTTTTTCTATGTTTTTGCAAGTTTAAAACAGCAGTTTTATCGTGATTTCACAAAAATCCACCGTTTCGAACGAAAGAAACCTGAATTTATCAGTTTGAATAGTTGAAAACAGCGTTTTCTATGTTTATGCAAGTTTAAAACAGCAATTTTATCGTCATTTCTCATAAATCGCCGTTTCACACGAAAAAAACATGAATTTGTTAATTTGAATAGTTCAAAACAGCGTTTTTCTATGTTTTTGCAAGTTTAAAACAGCAATTTTATTGTCATTTCTCATAAATCGCCGTTTCGCACGAAAGAAACATGAATTTATCAGTTTGAATAGTTAAAAACAGCGTTTTTCTATGTTTTTGCAAGTTTAAAACAGCAATTTTATCGTCGTTTCTCATAAATCGCCGTTTCACACGAAATCAACATGAATTTGTCAGTTTGAATAGTTCAAAACAGCGTTTTTCTATGTTTTTGCAAGTTTAAAACAGCAATTTTATCGTCATTTCTTATAAATCGCCGTTTCACACGAAAGAAACATGAATTTGTCAGTTTGAATAGTTCAAAACAGCGTTTTTCTATGTTTTTGCAAGTTTAAAACAGCAGTTTTATCGTTATTTCACAAAAATCCACCGTTTCGAACGAAAGAAACCTGAAATTATCAGTTTGAATAGTTAAAAACAGCGTTTTTCTATATTTTTGCAAGTTTAAAACAGCAATTTTATCGTGATTTCACAAAATTCCACCGTTTCGAACGAAAGAAACCTGAATTTATCAGTTTGAATAGTTAAAAACAGCGTTTTTCTATGTTTTTGCAAGTTTAAAACTGCTATTTCATCGTCATTTCTCATAAATCGCCGTTTCGCACGAAAGAAACATGAATTTGTCAGTTTGAATAGTTCAAAACAGCGTTTTTCTATGTTTTTGCAAGTTTAAAACAGCAATTTTATCGTCATTTGTCATAAATCGCTGTTTCACACGAAAGAAACATGAATTTATCAGTTTGGATAGTTGAAAACAGCGTTTTTCTATGTTTTTGCAAGTTTAAAACAGCAATTTTATCGTCATTTCTCATAAATCGCCGTTTCGAACGAAAGAAACATGAATTTGTAAGTTTGAATAGTTCAAAACAGCGTTTTCTATGTTTTTGCAAGTTTAAAACAGCAATTTTATCGTCATTTCTCATAAATAGCCGTTTCGCACGAAAGAAACATGAATTTATCAGTTTGAATAGTTGAAAACAGCGTTTTTCTATTTTTCTGCAAGTTTGAAACAGCAATTTTATCGTCATTTCTCATAAATCGCCGTTTCACACGAAAGAAACATGAATTTGTCAGTTTGAATAGTTCAAAACAGCGTTTTTCTATGTTTTTGCAAGTTTAAAACAGCAGTTTTATCGTGATTTCACAATAATCCACCGTTTCGAACGAAAGAAACCTGAATTTATCAGTTTGAATAGTTCAAAACAGCGTTTTTCTATGTTTTTGCAAGTTTAAAACAGCAGTTTTATCGTGATTTCACAAAAATCCACCGTTTCGATTGAAAGAAACCTGAATTTATCAGTTTAAATAGTTAAAAACAGCGTTTTTCTATGTTTTTGCAAGTTTAAAACAGCAATTTTATCGTCATTTCTCATAAATCGCCGTTTCACACGAAAGAAACATGAATTTGTCAGTTTGAATAGTTCAAAACAGCGTTTTTCTATGTTTTTGCAAGTTTAAAACAGTAGTTTTATCGTCATTTCTCATAAATCGCCGTTTCACACGAAAGAAACATGAATTTGTCAGTTTGAGTAGTTCAAAACAGCGTTTTTCTATGTTTTTGCAAGTTTAAAACAGCAGTTTTATCGTGATTTCACAAAAATCCACCGTTTCGAACAAAAGAAACCTGAATTTATCAGTTTGAATAGTTAAAAACAGCGTTTTTCTATGTTTTTGCAAGTTTAAAACAGCAATTTTATCGTGATTTCACAAAAATCCACCGTTTCGAACGAAATAAACCTGAATTTATCAGTTTGAAAAGTTAAAAACAGCGTTTTTCTATGTTTTTGCAAGTTTAAAACAGCAATTTTATCGTCATTTCTCATAAATCGCCGTTTCACACGAAAGAAACATGAGTTTATCAGTTTGAATAGTTGAAAACAGCGTTTTTCTATGTTTTTGCAAATTTAAAACAGCAATTTTATCGTCATTTCTCATAAATCGCCGTTTCACACGAAAGAAATATGAATTTGTCAGTTTGAATAGTTCAAAACAGCGTTTTTCTATGTTTTTGCAAGTTTAAAACAGCAATTTTATCGTCATTTCTCATAAATCGCCGTTTCGCACGAAAGAAACATGAATTTATCAGTTTGAATAGTTAAAAACAGCGTTTTTCTATGTTTTTGCAAGTTTAAAACAGCAATTTTATCGTCATTTCTTATAAATCGCCGTTTCACACGAAAGAAACATGAATTTGTCAGTTTGAATAGTTCAAAACAGCGTTTTTATATGTTTTTGCAAGTTTAAAACAGCAATTTTATCGTCATTTCTCATAAATCGCCGTTTCACACGAAAGAAACATGAATTTGTCAGTTTGAATAGTTCAAAACAGCGTTTTTCTATGTTTTTGCAAGTTTAAAACAGCAATTTTATTGTCATTTCTCATAAATCGCCGTTTCGCACGAAAGAAACATGAATTTATCAGTTCAAATAGTTAAAAACAGCGTTTTCCTATGTTTTTGCAAGTTTAAAACAGCAATTTTATCGTCATTTCTCATTAATCGCCGTTTCACACAAAAGAAACATGAAATTGTCAGTTTGAATAGTTCAAAACAGCGTTTCTCTATGTTTTTGCAAGTTTAAAACAGCAATTTTATCGTCATTTCTCATAAATCGCCGTTTCACACGAAAGAAACATGAATTTGTCAGTTTGAATAGTTGAAAACAGCGTTTTTCTATGTTTTTGCAAGTATAAAACAGCAGTTTTATCGTCATTTCTCATAAATCGCCGTTTCACACGAAAGAAACATGAATTTGTCAGTTTGAATAGTTCAAAACAGCGTTTTTCTATGTTTTTGCAAGTTTAAAACAGCAATTTTATCGTCATTTCTCATAAATCGCCGTTTCACACGAAAGAAACATGAATTTGTCAGTTTGAATAGTTCAAAACAGCGTTTTTCTATGTTTTTGCAAGTTTAAAACAGCAATTTTATCGTCATTTCTCATAAATCGCCGTTTCACACGAAAGAAACATGAATTTCTCAGTTTGATTAGTTCAAAACAGCGTTTTTCTATGTTTTTGCAAGTTTAAAACAGCTATTTTATCGTCATTTCTCATAAATCGCCGTTTCACACGAAAGAAACATGAATTTGTCAGTTTGAATAGTTGAAAACAGCGTTTTTCTATGTTTTTGCAAGTTTAAAACAGCAAGTTTAAAACAGCAATTTTATCGTCATTTCCCATAAATCGCCGTTTCGCACGAAAGAAACATTAATTTATCAGTTTGAATAGTTGAAAACAGCGTTTTTCTATGTTTTTGCAAGTTTAAAACAGCAATTTTATCGTCATTACTCATAAATCGCCGTTTCACACGAAAGAAACATGAATTTGTCAGTTTGAATAGTTCAAAACAGCGTTTTTCTATGTTTTTGCAAGTTTAAAACAGCAGTTTTATCGTGATTTCACAAAAATCCACCGTTTCGAACGAAAGAAACCTGAATTTATCAGTTTGAATAGATAAAAACAGCGTTTTTCTATGTTTCTGCAAGTTTAAAACAGCAATTTTATCGTCATTTCTCATAAATCGCCGTTTTACACGAAACAAACATGAATTTGTCAGTTTGAATATTAAAAAACAGCGTTTTTTTATGTTTTTGCAAGTTTAAAACAGCAATTTTATCGTCATTTCTCATAAATCGCCGTTTCACACGAAAGAAACATGAATTTGTCAGTTTGAATAGTTCAAAACAGCGTTTTTCTATGTTTTTGCAAGTTTAAAACAGCAATTTTATCGTAATTTCTCATAAATCGCCGTTTCGCACGAAAGAAACATAAATTTGTCAGTTTGAATAGTTCAAAACAGCGTTTTTCTATGTTTTCGCAAGTATAAAACAGCAGTTTTATCGTGATTTCACAAAAATTTACCGTTTCGAACAAAAGAAACCTGAATTTATCAGTTTGAATAGTTAAAAACAGCGTTTTTCTATGTTTTTGCAAGTTTAAAGCAGCAATTTTATTGTCATTTCTCACAAATCGCCGTTTCACACGAAAGAAACATGAATTTATTAGTTTGAATAGTTGAAAACAGCGTTTTTCTATGTTTTTGCAAGTTTAAAACAGCAATTTTATCGTGATTTCACAAAAATCCACCGTTTCGAACAAAAGAAACCTGAGTTTATCAGTTTGAATAGTTAAAAACAGCGCTTTTCTATGTTTTTGCAAGTTTAAAACAGCAATTTTATCGTCATTTCTCATAAATCGCCGTTTCACACGGAAGAAACATGAACTTATCAGTTTGAATAGTTGAAAACAGCGTTTTTCTATGTTTTTGCAAGTTTAAAACAGCAGTTTTATCGTGATTTCACAATAATCCACCGTTTCGAACGAAAGAAACCTGAATTTATCAGTTTGAATAGTTCAAAACAGCGTTTTTCTATGTTTTTGCAAGTTTAAAACAGCAGTTTTATCGTGATTTCACAAAAATCCACCGTTTCGAATGAAAGAAACCTGAATTTATCAGTTTAAATAGTTAAAAACAGCGTTTTTCTATGTTTTTGCAAGTTTAAAACAGCAATTTTATCGTCATTTCTCATAAATCGCCGTTTCACACGAAAGAAACATGAATTTGTCAGTTTGAATAGTTCAAAACAGCGTTTTTCTATGTTATTGCAAGTTTAAAACAGCAGTTTTATCGTCATTTCTCACAAATCGCCGTTTCACACGAAAGAAACATGAATTTATCAGTTTGAATAGTTGAAAACAGCGTTTTTCTATGTTTTTGCAAGTTTAAAACAGCAATTTTATCGTGATTTCACAAAAATCCACCGTTTCGAACAAAAGAAACCTGAGTTTATCAGTTTGAATAGTTAAAAACAGCGCTTTTCTATGTTTTTGCAAGTTTAAAACAGCAATTTTATCGTCATTTCTCATAAATCGCCGTTTCACACGGAAGAAACATGAACTTATCAGTTTGAATAGTTGAAAACAGCGTTTTTCTATGTTTTTGCAAGTTTAAAACAGCAGTTTTATCGAGATTTCACAATAATCCACCGTTTCGAACGAAAGAAACCTGAATTTATCAGTTTGAATAGTTCAAAACAGCGTTTTTCTATGTTTTTGCAAGTTTAAAACAGCAGTTTTATCGTGATTTCACAAAAATCCACCGTTTCGAATGAAAGAAACCTGAATTTATCAGTTTAAATAGTTAAAAACAGCGTTTTTCTATGTTTTTGCAAGTTTAAAACAGCAATTTTATCGTCATTTCTCATAAATCGCCGTTTCACACGAAAGAAACATGAATTTGTCAGTTTGAATAGTTTAAAACAGCGTTTTTCTATGTTATTGCAAGTTTAAAACAGCAGTTTTATCGTCATTTCTCATAAATCGCCGTTTCACACGAAAGAAACATGAATTTGTCAGTTTGAGTAGTTCAAAACAGCGTTTTTCTATGTTTTTGCAAGTTTAAAACAGCAGTTTTATCGTGATTTCACAAAAATCCACCGTTTCGAACGAAAGAAACCTGAATTTATCAGTTTGAATAGTTAAAAACAGCGTTTTTCTATGTTTTTGCAAGTTTAAAACAGCAATTTTATCGTGATTTCACAAAAATCCACCGTTTCGAACGAAATAAACCTGAATTTATCAGTTTGAAAAGTTAAAAACAGCGTTTTTCTATGTTTTTGCAAGTTTAAAACAGCAATTTTATCGTCATTTCTCATAAATCGCCGTTTCACACGAAAGAAACATGAGTTTATCAGTTTGAATAGTTGAAAACAGCGTTTTTCTATGTTTTTGCAAGTTTAAAACAGCAGATTTATCGTCATTTCTCATAAATCGCCGTTTCACACGAAAGAAATATGAATTTGTCAGTTTGAATAGTTCAAAACAGCGTTTTTCTATGTTTTTGCAAGTTTAAAACAGCAATTTTATCGTCATTTCTCATAAATCGCCGTTTCGCACGAAAGAAACATGAATTTATCAGTTTGAATAGTTAAAAACAGCGTTTTTCTATGTTTTTGCAAGTTTAAAACAGCAATTTTATCGTCATTTCCTATAAATCGCCGTTTCACACGAAAGAAACATGAATTTGTCAGTTTGAATAGTTCAAAACAGCGTTTTTATATGTTTTTGCAAGTTTAAAACAGCAATTTTATCGTCATTTCTCATAAATCGCCGTTTCACACGAAAGAAACATGAATTTGTCAGTTTGAATAGTTCAAAACAGCGTTTTTCTATGTTTTTGCAAGTTTAAAACAGCAATTTTATTGTCATTTCTCATAAATCGCCGTTTCGCACGAAAGAAACGTGAATTTATCAGTTCGAATTGTTAAAAACAGCGTTTTTCTATGTTTTTGCAAGTTTAAAACAGCAATTTTATCGTCATTTCTCATTAATCGCCGTTTCACACGAAAGAAACATGAATATGTCAGTTTGAATAGTTCAAAACAGCGTTTCTCTATGTTTTTGCAAGTTTAAAACAGCAATTTTATCGTCATTTCTCATAAATCGCCGTTTCACACGAAAGAAACATGAATTTGTCAGTTTGAATAGTTGAAAACAGCGTTTTTCTATGTTTTTGCAAGTTTAAAACAGCAAGTTTAAAACAGCAATTTTATCGTAATTTCTCATAAATCGCCGTTTCGCACGAAAGAAACATAAATTTGTCAGTTTGAATAGTTCAAAACAGCGTTTTTCTATGTTTTCGCAAGTATAAAACAGCAGTTTTATCGTGATTTCACAAAAATCCACCGTTTCGAACAAAAGAAACCTGAATTTATCAGTTTGAATAGTTAAAAACAGCGTTTTTCTATGTTTTTGCAAGTTTAAAGCAGCAATTTTATTGTCATTTCTCATAAATCGCCGTTTCACACGAAAGAAACATGAATTTGTCAGTTTGAATAGTTCAAAACAGCGTTTTTCTATGTTTTTGCAAGTTTAAAACAGCAATTTTATCGTCATTTCTCAAAAATCGCCGTTTCGCACGAAAGAAACATGAATTTATCAGTTTGAATAGTTGAAAACAGCGTTTTTCTATGTTTTTGCAAGTTTAAAACAGCAATTTTATCGTCATTTTTCATAAATCGCCGTTTCACACAAAAGAAACATGAATTTGTCAGTTTGAATAGTTCAAAACAGCGTTTTTCTATGTTTTTGCAAGTTTAAAACAGCAATTTTATCGTCATTTCTCATAAATCGCCGTTTCGCACAAAGAAACATAAATTTGTCAGTTTGAATAATTCAAAACAGCGTTTTTCTATGTTTTTGCAAGTATTAAACAGCAGTTTTATCGTGATTTCACAAAAATCCACCGTTTCGAACGCAAGAAACCTGAATTTATCAGTTTGAATAGTTGAAAACAGCGTTTTTCTATGTTTTTGCAAGTTTAAAACAACAAGTTTAAAACATCAATTTTATCGTCATTTCCCATAAATCGCCGTTTCGCACGAAAGAAACATTAATTTATCAGTTTGAATAGTTGAAAACAGCGTTTTTCTATGTTTTTGCAAGTTTAAAACAGCAATTTTATCGTCATTTCTCATAAATCGCCGTTTCACACGAAAGAAACTTGAATTTGTCAGTTTGAATAGTTCAAAACAGCGTTTTTCTATGTTTTTGCAAGTTTAAAACAGCAATTTTATCGTCATTTCTCATAAATCGCCGTTTCGCACGAAAGAAACATAAATTTGTCAGTTTGAATAGTTCAAAACAGCGTTTTTCTATGTTTTTGCGAGTATAAAACAGCAGTTTTATCGTGATTTCACAAAAATCCACCGTTTCGAACGAAAGAAACCTGAATTTATCAGTTTGAATAGTTAAAAACAGCGTTTTTCTATGTTTTTGCAAGTTTAAAACAGCAATTTTATCGTGATTTCACAAAAATCCACCGTTTCGAACAAAAGAAACCTGAGTTTATCAGTTTGAATAGTTAAAAACAGCGCTTTTCTATGTTTTTGCAAGTTTAAAACAGCAATTTTATCGTCATTTCTCATAAATCGCCGTTTCACACGGAAGAAACATGAACTTATCAGTTTGAATAGTTGAAAACAGCGTTTTTCTTTGTTTTTGCAAGTTTAAAACAGCAATTTTATCGTCATTTCTCATTAATCGCTTTTTCACACGAAAGAAACATGAAATTGTCAGTTTGAATAGTTCAAAACAGCGTTTTTCTATGTTTTTGCAAGTTTAAAACAGCAATTTTATCGTCATTTCTCATAAATCGCCGTTTCACACGAAAGAAACATGAATTTCTCAGTTTGATTAATTCAAAACAGCGTTTTTCTATGTTTTTGCAAGTATTAAACAGCAGTTTTATCGTGATTTCACAAAAATCCACCGTTTCGAACGCAAGAAACCTGAATTTATCAGTTTGAATAGTTGAAAACAGCGTTTTTCTATGTTTTTGCAAGTTTAAAACAACAAGTTTAAAACATCAATTTTATCGTCATTTCCCATAAATCGCCGTTTCGCACGAAAGAAACATTAATTTATCAGTTTGAATAGTTGAAAACAGCGTTTTTCTATGTTTTTGCAAGTTTAAAACAGCAATTTTATCGTCATTTCTCATAAATCGCCGTTTCACACGAAAGAAACTTGAATTTGTCAGTTTGAATAGTTCAAAACAGCGTTTTTCTATGTTTTTGCAAGTTTAAAACAGCAATTTTATCGTCATTTCTCATAAATCGCCGTTTCGCACGAAAGAAACATAAATTTGTCAGTTTGAATAGTTCAAAACAGCGTTTTTCTATGTTTTTGCGAGTATAAAACAGCAGTTTTATCGTGATTTCACAAAAATCCACCGTTTCGAACGAAAGAAACCTGAATTTATCAGTTTGAATAGTTAAAAACAGCGTTTTTCTATGTTTTTGCAAGTTTAAAACAGCAATTTTATCGTGATTTCACAAAAATCCACCGTTTCGAACAAAAGAAACCTGAGTTTATCAGTTTGAATAGTTAAAAACAGCGCTTTTCTATGTTTTTGCAAGTTTAAAACAGCAATTTTATCGTCATTTCTCATAAATCGCCGTTTCACACGGAAGAAACATGAACTTATCAGTTTGAATAGTTGAAAACAGCGTTTTTCTATGTTTTTGCAAGTTTAAAACAGCAATTTTATCGTCATTTCTCATTAATCGCCGTTTCACACGAAAGAAACATGAAATTGTCAGTTTGAATAGTTCAAAACAGCGTTTTTCTATGTTTTTGCAAGTTTAAAACAGCAATTTTATCGTCATTTCTCATAAATCGCCGTTTCACACGAAAGAAACATGAATTTCTCAGTTTGATTAATTCAAAACAGCGTTTTTCTATGTTTTTGCAAGTTTAAAACAGCTATTTTATCGTCATTTCTCATAAATCGCCGTTTCACACGAAAGAAACATGAATTTGTCAGTTTGAATAGTTGAAAACAGCGTTTTTCTATGTTTTTGCAAGTTTAAAACAGCAAGTTTAAAACAGCAATTTTATCGTCATTTCCCATAAATCGCCGTTTCGCACGAAAGAAACATTAATTTATCAGTTTGAATAGTTGAAAACAGCGTTTTTCTATGTTTTTGCAAGTTTAAAACAGCAATTTTATCGTCATTACTCATAAATCGCCGTTTCACACGATAGAAACATGAATTTGTCAGTTTGAATAGTTCAAAACAGCGTTTTTCTATGTTTTTGCAAGTTTAAAACAGCAGTTTTATGGTGATTTCACAAAAATCCACCGTTTCGAACGAAAGAAACCTGAATTTATCAGTTTGAATAGATAAAAACAGCGTTTTTCTATGTTTTTGCAAAATTAAAACAGCAATTTTATCGTCATTTCTCATAAATCGCCGTTTCGCTCGAAAGAAACAAAAATTTATCAGTTTGAATAGTTAAAAACAGGGTTTTTCTATGTTTTTGCAAGTTTAAAACAGCAATTTTATCGTCATTTCTTATAAATCGCCGTTTCACACGAAAGAAACATGAATTTGTCAGTTTGAATAGTTCAAAACAGCGTTTTTATATGTTTTTGCAAGTTTAAAACAGCAATTTTATCGTCATTTCTCATAAATCGCCGTTTCACACGAAAGAAACATGAATTTGTCAGTTTGAATAGTTCAAAACAGCGTTTTTCTATGTTTTTGCAAGTTTAAAACAGCAATTTTATTGTCATTTCTCATAAATCGCCGTTTCGCACGAAAAAAACATGAATTTATCAGTTCGAATAGTTAAAAACAGCGTTTTTCTATGTTTTTGCAAGTTTAAAACAGCAATTTTATCGTCATTTCTCATTAATCGCCGTTTCACACGAAAGAAACATGAAATTGTCAGTTTGAATAGTTCAAAACAGCGTTTCTCTATGTTTTTGCAAGTTTAAAACAGCAATTTTATCGTCATTTCTCATAAATCGCCGTTTCACACGAAAGAAACATGAATTTGTCAGTTTGAATAGTTGAAAACAGCGTTTTTCTATGTTTTTGCAAGTTTAAAACAGCAGTTTTATCGTCATTTCTCATAAATCGCCGTTTCACACTAAAGAAACATGAATTTGTCAGTTTGAATAGTTGAAAACAGCGTTTTTCTATGTTTTTGCAAGTTTAAAACAGCAAGTTTAAAACAGCAATTTTATCGTCATTTCCCAAAAATCGCCGTTTCGCACGAAAGAAACATTAATTTATCAAGTTGAATAGTTGAAAACAGCGTTTTTCTATGTTTTTGCAAGTTTAAAACAGCAATTTTATCGTCATTACTCATAAATCGCCGTTTCACACGAAAGAAACATGAATTTGTCAGTTTGAATAGTTCAAAACAGCGTTTTTCTATGTTTTTGCAAGTTTAAAACAGCAGTTTTATCGTCATTTCTCATAAATCGCCGTTTCACACGAAATAAACATGAATTTGTCAGTTTGAATAGTTGAAAACAGCGTTTTTCTATGTTTTTGCAAGTTTAAAACAGCAAGTTTAAAACAGCAATTTTATCGTCATTTCCCAAAAATCGCCGTTTCGCACGAAAGAAACATTAATTTATCAAGTTGAATAGTTGAAAACAGCGTTTTTCTATGTTTTTGCAAGTTTAAAACAGCAATTTTATCGTCATTACTCATAAATCGCCGTTTCACACGAAAGAAACATGAATTTGTCAGTTTGAATAGTTCAAAACAGCGTTTTTCTATGTTTCTGCAAGTTTAAAACAGCAATTTTATCGTCATTTCTCATAAATCGCCGTTTTCCACGAAACAAACATGAATTTGTCAGTTTGAATATTTAAAAACAGCGTTTTTTTATGTTTTTACAAGTTTAAAACAGCAATTTTATCGTCATTTCTCATAAATCGCCGTTTCACACGAAAGAAATATGAATTTGTCAGTTTGAATAGTTCAAAACAGCGTTTTTCTATGTTTTTGCAAGTTTAAAACAGCAATTTTATCGTAATTTCTCATAAATCGCCGTTTCGCACGAAAGAAACATAAATTTGTCAGTTTGAATAGTTCAAAACAGCGTTTTTCTATGTTTTCGCAAGTATAAAACAGCAGTTTTATCGTGATTTCACAAAAATCCACCGTTTCGAACAAAAGAAACCTGAATTTATCAGTTTGAATAGTTAAAAACAGCGCTTTTCTATGTTTTTGCAAGTTTAAAACAGCAATTTTATCGTCATTTCTCATAAATCGCCGTTTCACACGGAAGAAACATGAACTTATCAGTTTGAATAGTTGAAAACAGCGTTTTTCTATGTTTTTGCAAGTTTAAAACAGCAATTTTATCGTCATTTCTCATAAATCGCCGTTTCACACGAAAGAAACTTGAATTTGTCAGTTTGAATAGTTCAAAACAGCGTTTTTCTATGTTTTTGCAAGTTTAAAACAGCAATTTTATCGTCATTGCTCATAAATCGCCGTTTCGCACGAAAGAAACATAAATTTGTCAGTTTGAATAGTTCAAAACAGCGTTTATCTATGTTTTTGCGAGTATAAAACAGCAGTTTTATCGTGATTTCACAAAAATCCACCGTTTCGAACAAAAGAAACCTGAATTTATCAGTTTGAATAGTTAAAAACAGCGTTTTTCTATGTTTTTGCAAGTTTAAAGCAGCAATTTTATTGTCATTTCTCACAAATCGCCGTTTCACACGAAAGAAACATGAATTTATCAGTTTGAATAGTTGAAAACAGCGTTTTTCTATGTTTTTGCAAGTTTAAAACAGCAATTTTATCGTCATTTCTCATAAATCGCCGTTTCACACGAAAGAAACATGAATTTGTCAGTTTGAATAGTTCAAAACAGCGTTTTTCTATGTTTTTGCAAGTTTAAAACAGCAATTTTATCGTCATTTCTCATAAATCGCCGTTTCGCACGAAAGAAACATGAATTTATCAGTTGAATAGTTGAAAACAGCGTTTTTCTATGTTTTTGCAAGTTTAAAACAGCAATTTTATCGTCATTTTTCATAAATCGCCGTTTCACACAAAAGAAACATGAATTTGTCAGTTTGAATAGTTCAAAACAGCGTTTTTCTATGTTTTTGCAAGTTTAAAACAGCAATTTTATCGTCATTTCTCATAAATCGCCGTTTCGCACAAAGAAACATAAATTTGTCAGTTTGAATAATTCAAAACAGCGTTTTTCTATGTTTTTGCAAGTATAAAACAGCAGTTTTATCGTGAATTCACAAAAATCCACCGTTTCGAACGCAAGAAACCTGAATTTATCAGTTTGAATAGTTGAAAACAGCGTTTTTCTATGTTTTTGCAAGTTTAAAACAACAAGTTTAAAACAGCAATTTTATCGTCATTTCCCATAAATCGCCGTTTCGCACGAAAGAAACATTAATTTATCAGTTTGAATAGTTGAAAACAGCGTTTTTCTATGTTTTTGCAAGTTTAAAACAGCAATTTTATCGTCATTTCTCATAAATCGCCGTTTCACACGAAAGAAACTTGAATTTGTCAGTTTGAATAGTTCAAAACAGCGTTTTTCTATGTTTTTGCAAGTTTAAAACAGCAATTTTATCGTCATTTCTCATAAATCGCCGTTTCGCACGAAAGAAACATAAATTTGTCAGTTTGAATAGTTCAAAACAGCGTTTTTCTATGTTTTTGCGAGTATAAAACAGCAGTTTTATCGTGATTTCACAAAAAACCACCGTTTCGAACGAAAGAAACCTGAATTTATCAGTTTGTATAGTTAAAAACAGCGTTTTTCTATGTTTTTGCAAGTTTAAAACAGCAATTTTATCGTGATTTCACAAAAATCCACCGTTTTGAACAAAAGAAACCTGAGTTTATCAGTTTGAATAGTTAAAAACAGCGCTTTTCTATGTTTTTGCAAGTTTAAAACAGCAATTTTATCGTCATTTCTCATAAATCGCCGTTTCACACGGAAGAAACATGAACTTATCAGTTTGAATAGAAGAAAACAGCGTTTTTCTATGTTTTTGCAAGTTTAAAACAGCAATTTTATCGTCATTTCTCATTAATCGCCGTTTCACACGAAAGAAACATGAATTTCTCAGTTTGATTAATTCAAAACAGCGTTTTTCTATGTTTTTGCAAGTTTAAAACAGCTATTTTATCGTCATTTCTCATAAATCGCCGTTTCACACGAAAGAAACATGAATTTGTCAGTTTGAATAGTTGAAAACAGCGTTTTTCTATGTTTTTGCAAGTTTAAAACAGCAATTTTATCGTGATTTCACAAAAATCCACCGTTTTGAACAAAAGAAACCTGAGTTTATCAGTTTGAATAGTTAAAAACAGCGCTTTTCTATGTTTTTGCAAGTTTAAAACAGCAATTTTATCGTCATTTCTCATAAATCGCCGTTTCACACGGAAGAAACATGAACTTATCAGTTTGAATAGTTGAAAACAGCGTTTTTCTATGTTTTTGCAAGTTTAAAACAGCAATTTTATCGTCATTTCTCATTAATCGCCGTTTCACACGAAAGAAACATGAATTTGTCAGTTTGAATAGTTCAAAACAGCGTTTTTCTATGTTTTTGCAAGTTTAAAACAGCAGTTTTATCGTGATTTCACAAAAATCCACCGTTTCGAACGAAAGAAACCTGAATTTATCAGTTTGAATAGATAAAAACAGCGTTTTTCTATGTTTCTGCAAACTTAAAACAGCAATTTTATCGTCATTTTTCATAAATCGCCGTTTTACACGAAACAAACATGAATTTGTCAGTTTGAATAGTTAAAAACAGCGTTTTTTTTATGTTTTTGCAAGTTTAAAACAGCAATTTTATCGTCATTTCTCATTAATCGCCGTTTCACACGAAAGAAACATGAATTTGTCAGTTTGAATAGTTCAAAACAGCGTTTTTCTATGTTTTTGCAAGTTTAAAACAGCAATTTTATCGTCATTTCTCATAAATCGCCGTTTCACACGGAAGAAACATGAACTTATCAGTTTGAATAGTTGAAAACAGCGTTTTTCTATGTTTTTGCAAGTTTAAAACAGCAATTTTATCGTCATTTCTCATAAATCGCCGTTTCACACGAAAGAAACTTGAATTTGTCAGTTTGAATAGTTCAAAACAGCGTTTTTCTATGTTTTTGCAAGTTTAAAACAGCAATTTTATCGTCATTGCTCATAAATCGCCGTTTCGCACGAAAGAAACATAAATTTGTCAGTTTGAATAGTTCAAAACAGCGTTTTTCTATGTTTTTGCGAGTATAAAACAGCAGTTTTATCGTGATTTCACAAAAATCCACCGTTTCGAACAAAAGAAACCTGAATTTATCAGTTTGAATAGTTAAAAACAGCGTTTTTCTATGTTTTTGCAAGTTTAAAGCAGCAATTTTATTGTCATTTCTCACAAATCGCCGTTTCACACGAAAGAAACATGAATTTATCAGTTTGAATAGTTGAAAACAGCGTTTTTCTATGTTTTTGCAAGTTTAAAACAGCAATTTTATCGTCATTTCTCATAAATCGCCGTTTCACACGAAAGAAACATGAATTTGTCAGTTTGAATAGTTCAAAACAGCGTTTTTCTATGTTTTTGCAAGTTTAAAACAGCAATTTTATCGTCATTTCTCATAAATCGCCGTTTCGCACGAAAGAAACATGAATTTATCAGTTGAATAGTTGAAAACAGCGTTTTTCTATGTTTTTGCAAGTTTAAAACAGCAATTTTATCGTCATTTTTCATAAATCGCCGTTTCACACAAAAGAAACATGAATTTGTCAGTTTGAATAGTTCAAAACAGCGTTTTTCTATGTTTTTGCAAGTTTAAAACAGCAATTTTATCGTCATTTCTCATAAATCGCCGTTTCGCACAAAGAAACATAAATTTGTCAGTTTGAATAATTCAAAACAGCGTTTTTCTATGTTTTTGCAAGTATAAAACAGCAGTTTTATCGTGAATTCACAAAAATCCACCGTTTCGAACGCAAGAAACCTGAATTTATCAGTTTGAATAGTTGAAAACAGCGTTTTTCTATGTTTTTGCAAGTTTAAAACAACAAGTTTAAAACAGCAATTTTATCGTCATTTCCCATAAATCGCCGTTTCGCACGAAAGAAACATTAATTTATCAGTTTGAATAGTTGAAAACAGCGTTTTTCTATGTTTTTGCAAGTTTAAAACAGCAATTTTATCGTCATTTCTCATAAATCGCCGTTTCACACGAAAGAAACTTGAATTTGTCAGTTTGAATAGTTCAAAACAGCGTTTTTCTATGTTTTTGCAAGTTTAAAACAGCAATTTTATCGTCATTTCTCATAAATCGCCGTTTCGCACGAAAGAAACATAAATTTGTCAGTTTGAATAGTTCAAAACAGCGTTTTTCTATGTTTTTGCGAGTATAAAACAGCAGTTTTATCGTGATTTCACAAAAAACCACCGTTTCGAACGAAAGAAACCTGAATTTATCAGTTTGTATAGTTAAAAACAGCGTTTTTCTATGTTTTTGCAAGTTTAAAACAGCAATTTTATCGTGATTTCACAAAAATCCACCGTTTTGAACAAAAGAAACCTGAGTTTATCAGTTTGAATAGTTAAAAACAGCGCTTTTCTATGTTTTTGCAAGTTTAAAACAGCAATTTTATCGTCATTTCTCATAAATCGCCGTTTCACACGGAAGAAACATGAACTTATCAGTTTGAATAGAAGAAAACAGCGTTTTTCTATGTTTTTGCAAGTTTAAAACAGCAATTTTATCGTCATTTCTCATTAATCGCCGTTTCACACGAAAGAAACATGAATTTCTCAGTTTGATTAATTCAAAACAGCGTTTTTCTATGTTTTTGCAAGTTTAAAACAGCTATTTTATCGTCATTTCTCATAAATCGCCGTTTCACACGAAAGAAACATGAATTTGTCAGTTTGAATAGTTGAAAACAGCGTTTTTCTATGTTTTTGCAAGTTTAAAACAGCAATTTTATCGTGATTTCACAAAAATCCACCGTTTTGAACAAAAGAAACCTGAGTTTATCAGTTTGAATAGTTAAAAACAGCGCTTTTCTATGTTTTTGCAAGTTTAAAACAGCAATTTTATCGTCATTTCTCATAAATCGCCGTTTCACACGGAAGAAACATGAACTTATCAGTTTGAATAGTTGAAAACAGCGTTTTTCTATGTTTTTGCAAGTTTAAAACAGCAATTTTATCGTCATTTCTCATTAATCGCCGTTTCACACGAAAGAAACATGAATTTGTCAGTTTGAATAGTTCAAAACAGCGTTTTTCTATGTTTTTGCAAGTTTAAAACAGCAGTTTTATCGTGATTTCACAAAAATCCACCGTTTCGAACGAAAGAAACCTGAATTTATCAGTTTGAATAGATAAAAACAGCGTTTTTCTATGTTTCTGCAAATTTAAAACAGCAATTTTATCGTCATTTCTCATAAATCGCCGTTTCACTCGAAAGAAACATGAATTTGTCAGTTTGAATAGTTGAAAACAGCGTTTTTCTATGTTTTTGCAAGTTTAAAACAACAAGTTTAAAACAGCAATTTTATCGTCATTTCCCATAAATCGCCGTTTCGCACGAAAGAAACATTAATTTATCAGTTTGAATAGTTGAAAACAGCGTTTTTCTATGTTTTTGCAAGTTTAAAACAGCAATTTTATCGTCATTTCTCATAAATCGCCGTTTCACAAGAAAGAAACTTGAATTTGTCAGTTTGAATAGTTCAAAACAGCGTTTTTCTATGTTTTTGCAAGTTTGAAACAGCAATTTTATCGTAATTTCTCATAAATCGCCGTTTCGCACGAAAGAAACATAAATTTGTCAGTTTGAATAGTACAAAACAGCGTTTTTCTATGTTTTTGCAAGTATAAAACAGCAGTTTTATCGTGATTTCACAAAAATCCACCGTTTCGAACAAAAGAAACCTGAATTTATCAGTTTGAATAGTTAAAAACAGCGTTTTTCTATGTTTTTGCAAGTTTAAAACAGCAATTTTATTGTCATTTCTCACAAATCGCCGTTTCACACGAAAGAAACATGAATTTATAAGTTTGAATAGTTGAAAACAGCGTTTTTCTATGTTTTTGCAAGTTTAAAACAGCAATTTTATCGTCATTTCTCATAAATCGCCGTTTCACACGAAAGAAACATGAATTTGTCAGTTTGAATAGTTCAAAACAGCGTTTTTCTATGTTTTTGCAAGTTTAAAACAGCAATTTTATCGTCATTTCTCATAAATCGCCGTTTCGCACGAAAGAAACATGAATTTATCAGTTTGAATAGTTGAAAACAGCGTTTTTCTATGTTTTTGCAAGTTTAAAACAGCAATTTTATCGTCATTTCTCATAAATCGCCGTTTCACACAAAAGAAACATAAATTTGTCAGTTTGAATAATTCAAAACAGCGTTTTTCTATGTTATTGCAAGTATAAAACAGCAGTTTCATCGTGATTTCACAAAAATCCGTCGTTTCGAACGAAAGAAACCTGAATTTATCAGTTTGAATAGTTGAAAACAGCGTTTTTCTATGTTTTTGCAAGTTTAAAACAACAAGTTTAAAACAGCAATTTTATCGTCATTTCCCATAAATCGCCGTTTCGCACGAAAGAAACATTAATTTATCAGTTTAAATAGTTGAAAACAGCGTTTTTCTATGTTTTTGCAAGTTTAAAACAGCAATTTTGTCGTCATTTCTTATAAATCGCCGTTTCACACGAAAGAAACTTGAATTTGTCAGTTTGAATAGTTCAAAACAGCGTTTTTCTATGTTTTTGCAAGTTTAAAACAGCAATTTTATCGTCATTTCCCATAAATCGCCGTTTCGCACGAAAGAAACATAAATTTGTCAGTTTGAATAGTTCAAAACAGCGTTTTTCTATGTTTTTGCGAGTATAAAACAGCAGTTTTATCGAGATTTCACAAAAATCCACCGTTTCGAACGAAAGAAACATGAATTTATCAGTTTAAATAGTTAAAAACAGCGTTTTTCTATGTTTTTGCAAGTTTAAAACAGCAATTTTATCGTGATTTCACAAAAATCCACCGTTTCGAACAAAAGAAACCTGAATTTATCAGTTTGAATAGTTAAAAACAGCGCTTTTCTATGTTTTTGCAAGTTTAAAACAGCAATTTTATCGTCATTTCTCATTAATCGCCGTTTCACACGGAAGAAACATGAACTTATCAGTTTGAATAGTTGGAAACAGCGTTTTTCTATGTTTTTGCAAGTTTAAAACAGCAATTTTATCGTCATTTCTCATTAATCGCCGTTTCACACGAAAAAAACATGAAATTGTCAGTTTGAATAGTTCAAAACAGCGTTTTTCTATGTTTTTGCAAGTTTAAAACAGCAATTTTATCGTCATTTCTCATAAATCGCCGTTTCACACGAAAGAAACATGAATTTCTCAGTTTGATTAGTTCAAAACAGCGTTTTTCTATGTTTTTGCAAGTTTAAAACAGCTATTTTATCGTCATTTCTCATAAATCGCCATTTCACACGAAAGAAACATGAATTTGTCAGTTTGAATAGTTGAAAACAGCGTTTTTCTATGTTTTTGCAAGTTTGAAACAGCAAGTTTAAAACAGCAATTTTATCGTCATTTTTCATAAATCGCCGTTTCGCACGAAAGAAACAATAATTTATCAGTTTGAATAGTTGAAAACAGCGTTTTTCTATGTTTTTTGCAAGTTTAAAACAGCAATTTTATCGTCATTACTCATAAATCGCCGTTTCACACGAAAGAAACATGAATTTGTCAGTTTGAATAGTTCAAAACAGCGTTTTTCTATGTTTTTGCAAGTTTAAAACAGCAGTTTTATCGTGATTTCACAAAAATCCACCGTTTCGAACGAAAGAAACCTGAATTTATCAATTTGAATAGATAAAAACAGCGTTTTTCTATGTTTCTGCAAATTTAAAACAGCAATTTTATCGTCATTTTTCATAAATCGCCGTTTTACACGAAACAAACATGAATTTGTCAGTTTAAATAGTTAAAAACAGCGTTTTTTTATGTATTTGCAAGTTTAAAACAGCAATTTTATCGTAATTTCTCATAAATCGCCGTTTCGCACGAAAGAAACATAAATTTGTCAGTTTGAATAGTTCAAAACAGCGTTTTTCTATGTTTTTGCAAGTATAAAACAGCAGTTTTATCGTGATTTCACAAAAATCCACCGTTTCGAACAAAAGAAACCTGAATTTATCAGTTTGAATAGTTAAAAACAGCGTTTTTCTATGTTTTTGCAAGTTTAAAACAGCAATTTTATTGTCATTTCTCACAAATCGCCGTTTCACACGAAAGAAACATGAATTTATAAGTTTGAATAGTTGAAAACAGCGTTTTTCTATGTTTTTGCAAGTTTAAAACAGCAATTTTATCGTCATTTCTCATAAATCGCCGTTTCACACGAAAGAAACATGAATTTGTCAGTTTGAATAGTTCAAAACAGCGTTTTTCTATGTTTTTGCAAGTTTAAAACAGCAATTTTATCGTCATTTCTCATAAATCGCCGTTTCACACAAAAGAAACATGAATTTGTCAGTTTGAATAGTTCAAAACAGCGTTTTTCTATGTTTTTGCAAGTTTAAAACAGCAATTTTATCGTCATTTCTCATAAATCGCCGTTTCGCACGGAAGAAACATAAATTTGTCAGTTTGAATAATTCAAAACAGCGTTTTTCTATGTTTTTGCATGTATAAAACAGCAGTTTCATCGTGATTTCACAAAAATCCACCGTTTCGAACGAAAGAAACCTGAATTTATCAGTTTGAATAGTTGAAAACAGCGTTTTTCTATGTTTTTGCAAGTTTAAAACAACAAGTTTAAAACAGCAATTTTATCGTCATTTCCCATAAATCGCCGTTTCGCACGAAAGAAACATTAATTTATCAGTTTGAATAGTTGAAAACAGCGTTTTTCTATGTTTTTGCAAGTTTAAAACAGCAATTTTATGGTCATTTCTTATAAATCGCCGTTTCACACGAAAGAAACTTGAATTTGTCAGTTTGAATAGTTCAAAACAGCGTTTTTCTATGTTTTTGCAAGTTTAAAACAGCAATTTTATCGTCATTTCCCATAAATCGCCGTTTCGCACGAAAGAAACATAAATTTGTCAGTTTGAATAGTTCAAAACAGCGTTTTTCTATGTTTTTGCGAGTATAAAACAGCAGTTTTATCGAGATTTCACAAAAATCCACCGTTTCGAACGAAAGAAACCTGAATTTATCAGTTTGAATAGTTAAAAACAGCGTTTTTCTATGTTTTTGCAAGTTTAAAACAGCAATTTATCGTGATTTCACAAAAATCCACCGTTTCGAACAAAAGAAACCTGAATTTATCAGTTTGAATAGTTAAAAACAGCGCTTTTCTATGTTTTTGCAAGTTTAAAACAGCAATTTTATCGTCATTTCTCATAAATCGCCGTTTCACACAGAAGAAACATGAACTTATCAGTTTGAATAGTTGAAAACAGCGTTTTTCTATGTTTTTGCAAGTTTAAAACAGCAATTTTATCGTCATTTCTCATTAATCGCCGTTTCACACGAAAAAAACATGAAATTGTCAGTTTGAATAGTTCAAAACA
The DNA here is from genome assembly GCA_963942605.1 of Poecilus cupreus. Lineage (NCBI taxonomy): Eukaryota > Metazoa > Arthropoda > Insecta > Coleoptera > Carabidae > Poecilus > Poecilus cupreus. Next base: position 43,128 of record CAWWDY010002048.1, read on the forward strand.
GCGTTTTTCTATGTTTTTGCAAGTTTAAAACAGCAATTTTATCGTCATTTCTCATAAATCGCCGTTTCACGCGAAAGAAACATAAATTTCTCAGTTTGATTAGTTCAAAACAGCGTTTTTCTATGTTTTTGCAAGTTTAAAACAGCTATTTTATCGTCATTTCTCATAAATCGCCATTTCACACGAAAGAAACATGAATTTGTCAGTTTGAATAGTTGAAAACAGCGTTTTTCTATGTTTTTGCAAGTTTGAAACAGCAAGTTTAAAACAGCAATTTTATCGTCATTTCCCATAAATCGCCGTTTAGCACGAAAGAAACAATAATTTATCAGTTTGAATAGTTGAAAACAGCGTTTTTCTATGTTTTTGCAAGTTTAAAACAGCAATTTTATCGTCATTACTCATAAATCGCCGTTTCACACGAAAGAAACATGAATTTGTCAGTTTGAATAGTTCAAAACAGCGTTTTTCTATGTTTTTGCAAGTTTAAAACAGCAGTTTTATCGTGATTTCACAAAAATCCACCGTTTCGAACGAAAGAAACCTGAATTTATCAGTTTGAATAGATAAAAACAGCGTTTTTCTATGTTTCTGCAAATTTAAAACAGCAATTTTATCGTCATTTCTCATAAATCGCCGTTTTACACGAAACAAACATGAATTTGTCAGTTTGAATAGTTAAAAACAGCGTTTTTTTTATGTATTTGCAAGTTTAAAACAGCAATTTTATCGTCATTTCTCATAAATCGCCGTTTCACTCAAAAGAAACATGAACTTGACAGTTTGAATAGTTCAAAACAGCGTTTTTCTATGTTTTTGCAAGTTTAAAACAGCAATTTTATCGTAATTTCTCATAAATCGCCGTTTCGCACGAAAGAAACATAAATTTGTCAGTTTGAATAGTTCAAAACAGCGTTTTTCTATGTTTTTGCAAGTTTAAAACAGCAATTTTATTGTCATTTCTCATAAATCGCCGTTTCACACGAAAGAAACATGAATTTATTAGTTTGAATAGTTGATAACAGCGTTTTTCTATGTTTTTGCAAGTTTAAAACAGCATTTTTATCGTCATTTCTCATAAATCGCCGTTTCACACGAAAGAAACATGAATTTGTCAGTTTGAATAGTTCAAAACAGCGTTTTTCTATGTTTTTGCAAGTTTAAAACAGCAATTTTATCGTCATTTCTCATAAATCGCCGTTTCGCACGAAAGAAACATGAATTTATCAGTTTGAATAGTTGAAAACAGCGTTTTTCTATGTTTTTGCAAGTTTAAAACAGCAATTTTATCGTCATTTCTCATAAATCGCCCTTTCACACGAAAGAAACATGAATTTGTCAGTTTGAATAGTTCAAAACAGCGTTTTTCTATGTTTTTGCAAGTTTAAAACAGCAATTTTATCGTCATTTCTCATAAATCGCCCTTTCACACGAAAGAAACATGAATTTGTCAGTTTGAATAGTTCAAAACAGCGTTTTTCTATGTTTTTGCAAGTTCAAAACAGCAATTTTATCGTCATTTCTCATAAATCGCCATTTCGCACGAAAGAAACATGAGTTTATCAGTTTGAATAGTTGAAAACAGCGTTTGTCTATGTTTCTGCAAGTTAAAAACAGCAATTTTATCGTCATTTCTCATAAATCGCCGTTTCACACGGAAGAAACATGAACTTATCAGTTTGAATAGTTGAAAACAGCGTTTTTCTATGTTTTTGCAAGTTTAAAACAGCAATTTTATTGTCATTTCTCATAAATCGCCGTTTCGCACGAAAGAAACATGAATTTGTCAGTTTGAATAGTTCAAAACAGCGTTTTTCTATGTTTTTGCAAGTTTAAAACAGCAATTTTATCGTCATTTCTCATAAATCGCCGTTTCACACGATAGAAACATGAATTTATCAGTTTGAATAGTTGAAAACAGCGTTGTTCTATATTTTTGCAAGTTTAAAACAGCAATTTTATCGTTATTCTCATAAATCGCCGATTCACACGAAAGAAACATGAATTTGTCAGTTTGAATAGTTAAAAACAGCGTTTCTCTATGTTTTTGCAAGTTTAAAACAGCAATTTTATCGTCATTTCTCATAAATCGCCGTTTCACACGAAAGAAACATGAATTTATCAGTTTGAATAGTTGAAAACAGCGTTTTTCTATGTTTTTGCAAGTTTAAAACAGCAATTTTATCGTCATTTCTCATAAATCGCCCTTTCACACAAAAGAAACATGAATTTGTCAGTTTGAATAGTTCAAAACAGCGTTTTTCTATGTTTTTGCAAGTTCAAAACAGCAATTTTATCGTCATTTCTCATAAATCGCCATTTCGCACGAAAAAAAACATGAGTTTATCAGTTTGAATAGTTGAAAACAGCGTTTGTCTATGTTTCTGCAAGTTAAAAACAGCAATTTTATCGTCATTTCTCATAAATCGCCGTTTCACACGAAAGAAACATGAATTTGTCAGTTTGATTAGTTCAAAACAGCGTTTTTCTATGTTTTTGCAAGTTTAAAACAGCAAATTTATCGTCATTTCTCATAAATCGCCCTTTCACACGAAAAAAACATGAATTTGTCAGTTTGAATAGTTGAAAACAGCGTTTTTCTATGTTTTTGCAAGTTTAAAACAGCAATTTTAAAACAGCAATTTTATCGTCATTTCCCATAAATCGCCGTTTCGCACGAAAGAAACATTAATTTATCAGTTTGAATAGTTGAAAACAGCGTTTTTCTATGTTTCTGCAAGTTTAAAACAGCAATTTTATCGTGATTTCACAAAAATCCAACGTTTCGAACGAAAGAAACCTGAATTTATCAGTTTGAATAGATAAAAACAGCGTTTTTCTATGTTTCTGCAAGTTTAAAACAGCACATTTATCGTCATTTCTTATAAATCGCCGTTTCACACGAAAGAAACATGAATTTGTCAGTTTGAATATTTAAAAACAGCGTTTTTCTAAGTTTTTGCAAGTTTAAAACAGCAATTTTATCGTCATTTCTCATAAATCGCCGTTTCACACGAAAGAAACATGAATTTGTCAGTTTGAATATTTCAAAACAGCGTTTTTCTATGTTTTTGCAAGTTTAAAACAGCAATTTTATCGTCATTTCTCATAAATCGCCGTTTCACACGAAAGAAACATGAATTTGTCAGTTTAAATATTTCAAAACAGCGTTTTTCTATGTTTTTGCAAGTATAAAACAGCAGTTTTATCGTGATTTCACAAAAATCCACCGTTTTGAACGAAAGAAACCTGAATTTATCAGTTTGAATAGTTAGAAACAGCGTTTTTCTATGTTTTTGCAAGTTTAAAACAGCAATTTTATCGTGATTTCACAAAAATCCACCGTTTCGAATAAAAGAAACCTGAATTTATCAGTTTGAACAGTTAAAAACAGCGTTTTTCTATGTTTTTGCAAGTTTAAAACAGCAATTTTATCGTCATTTTTCATAAATCGCCGTTTCACACGAAAGAAACATGAATTTATCAGTTTGAATAGTTGAAAACAGCGTTTTTCTATGTTTTTGCAAGTTTAAAACAGCAATTTTATCGTCGTTTCTCATAAATCGCCGTTTCACACAAAAGAAACATGAATTTGTCAGTTTGAATAGTTCAAAACAGCGTTTTTCTATGCTTTTGCAAGTTTAAAACAGCAATTTTATCGTCATTTCTCATAAATCGCCGTTTCGCACGAAAGAAACATAAATTTGTCAGTTTGAATAATTCAAAACAGCGTTTTTCTATGTTTTTGCAAGTATAAAACAGCAGTTTTATCGTGATTTCAAAAAAATCCACCGTTTCGAACGAAAGAAACCTGAATTTATCAGTTTGAATAGTTGAAAACAGCGTTTTTCTATGTTTTTGCAAGTTTAAAACAACAAGTTTAAAACAGCAATTTTATCGTCATTTCCCATAAATCGCCGTTTCGCACGGAAGAAACATTAATTTATCAGTTTGAATAGTTGAAAACAGCGTTTCTCTATGTTTTTGCAAGTTTAAAACAGCAATTTTATCGTCATTTCTCATAAATCGCCGTTTCACACGGAAGAAACGTGAATTTATCAGTTTGAATAGTTGAAAACAGCGTTTTTCTATGTTTTTGCAAGTTTAAAACAGCAATTTTATCGTCATTTCTCATAAATCGCCGTTTCGCACAAAAGAAACATGAATTTGTCAGTTTGAATAGTTCAAAACAGCGTTTTTCTATGTTTTTGCAAATTTAAAACAGCAATTTTATCGTCATTTCTCATAAATCGCCGTTTCACACGAAAGAAACATGAATTTATCAGTTTGAATAGTTGAAAACAGCGTTGTTCTATATTTTTGCAAGTTTAAAACAGCAATTTTATCGTTATTCTCATAAATCGCCATTTCACACGAAAGAAGCATGAATTTGTCAGTTTAAATAGTTAAAAACAGCGTTTCTCTATGTTTTTGCAAGTTTAAAACAGCAATTTTATCGTCATTTCTCATAAATTGCCGTTTCACACGAAAGAAACATGAATTTATCAGTTTGAATAGTTAAAAACAGCGTTTTTCTATGTTTTTGCAAGTTTAAAACAGCAATTTTATCGTCATTTCTCATAAATCGCCCTTTCACACGAAAGAAACATGAATTTGTCAGTTTGAATAGTTCAAAACAGCGTTTTTCTATGTTTTTGCAAGTTCAAAACAGCAATTTTATCGTCATTTCTCATAAATCGCCGTTTCGCACGAAAGAAACATGAATTTATCAGATTGAATAGTTGAAAACAGCGTTTGTCTATGTTTTTGCAAATTAAAAACAGCAATTTTATCGTCATTTCTCATAAATCGCCGTTTCACACGAAAGAAACATGAATTTGTCAGTTTGATTAGTTCAAAACAGCGTTTTTCTATGTTTTTGCAAGTTTAAAACAGCAATTTTATCGTCATTTCTCATAAATCGCCGTTTCACACGAAAGAAATATGAATTTGTCAGTTTGAATAGTTGAAAACAGCGTTTTTCTATGTTTTTGCAAGTTTAAAACAGCAAGTTTAAAACAGCAATTTTATCGTCATTTCCCATAAATCGCCGTTTCGCACGAAAGAAACATTAATTTATCAGTTTAAATAGTTGAAAACAGCGTTTTTCTATGTATCTGCAAGTTTAAAACAGCAATTTTATCGTGATTTCACAAAAATCTACCGTTTCGAACGAAAGAAACCTGAATTTATCAGTTTGAATAGACAAAAACAGCGTTTTTCTATGTTTCTGCAAGTTTAAAACAGCAATTTTATCGTCATTTCTCATAAATCGCCGTTTCACACGAAAGAAACATGAATTTGTCAGTTTGAATAGTTCAAAACAGCGTTTTTCTATGTTTTTGCAAGTTTAAAACAGCAATTTTATCGTAATTTCTCATAAATCGCCGTTTCGCACGATAGAAACATAAATTTGTCAGTTTGAATAGTTCAAAACAGCGTTTTTCTATGTTTTTGCAAGTATAAAACAGCAGTTTTATGGTGATTTCACAAAAATCCACCGATTCGAACGAAAGAAACCTGAATTTATCAGTTTGAATAGTTAAAAACAGCGTTTTTCTATGTTTTTGCAAGTTTAAAACAGCAATTTTATCGTCATTTCTCATAAATCGCCCTTTCACACGAAAGAAACATGAATTTGTCAGTTTGAATAGTTCAAAACAGCGTTTTTCTATGTTTTTGCAAGTTCAAAACAGCAATTTTATCGTCATTTCTCATAAATCGCCGTTTCGCACGAAAGAAACATGAATTTATCAGCTTGAATAGTTGAAAACAGCGTTTGTCTATGTTTTTGCAAATTAAAAACAGCAATTTTATCGTCATTTCTCATAAATCGCCGTTTCACACGAAAGAAACATGAATTTGTCAGTTTGATTAGTTCAAAACAGCGTTTTTCTATGTTTTTGCAAGTTTAAAACAGCAATTTTATCGTCATTTCTCATAAATCGCCGTTTCACACGAAAGAAATATGAATTTGTCAGTTTGAATAGTTGAAAACAGCGTTTTTCTATGTTTTTGCAAGTTTAAAACAGCAAGTTTAAAACAGCAATTTTATCGTCATTTCCCATAAATCGCCGTTTCGCACGAAAGAAACATTAATTTATCAGTTTGAATAGTTGAAAACAGCGTTTTTCTATGTATCTGCAAGTTTAAAACAGCAATTTTATCGTGATTTCACAAAAATCTACCGTTTCGAACGAAAGAAACCTGAATTTATCAGTTTGAATAGACAAAAACAGCGTTTTTCTATGTTTCTGCAAGTTTAAAACAGCAATTTTATCGTCATTTCTCATAAATCGCCGTTTCACACGAAAGAAACATGAATTTGTCAGTTTGAATAGTTCAAAACAGCGTTTTTCTATGTTTTTGCAAGTTTAAAACAGCAATTTTATCGTAATTTCTCATAAATCGCCGTTTCGCACGATAGAAACATAAATTTGTCAGTTTGAATAGTTCAAAACAGCGTTTTTCTATGTTTTTGCAAGTATAAAACAGCAGTTTTATGGTGATTTCACAAAAATCCACCGATTCGAACGAAAGAAACCTGAATTTATCAGTTTGAATAGTTAAAAACAGCGTTTTTCTATGTTTTTGCAAGTTTAAAACAGCAATTTTATCGTCATTTCTCATAAATCGCCCTTTCACACGAAAGAAACATGAATTTGTCAGTTTGAATAGTTCAAAACAGCGTTTTTCTATGTTTTTGCAAGTTCAAAACAGCAATTTTATCGTCATTTCTCATAAATCGCCGTTTCGCACGAAAGAAACATGAATTTATCAGCTTGAATAGTTGAAAACAGCGTTTGTCTATGTTTTTGCAAATTAAAAACAGCAATTTTATCGTCATTTCTCATAAATCGCCGTTTCACACGAAAGAAACATGAATTTGTCAGTTTGATTAGTTCAAAACAGCGTTTTTCTATGTTTTTGCAAGTTTAAAACAGCAATTTTATCGTCATTTCTCATAAATCGCCGTTTCACACGAAAGAAATATGAATTTGTCAGTTTGAATAGTTGAAAACAGCGTTTTTCTATGTTTTTGCAAGTTTAAAACAGCAATTTTATCGTCATTTCCCATAAATCGCCGTTTCGCACGAAAGAAACATTAATTTATCAGTTTGAATAGTTGAAAACAGCGTTTTTCTATGTATCTGCAAGTTTAAAACAGCAATTTTATCGTGATTTCACAAAAATCTACCGTTTCGAACGAAAGAAACCTGAATTTATCAGTTTGAATTTGTCAGATTGAATAGTTCAAAACAGCGTTTTTCTATGTTTTTGCAAGTATAAAACAGCAGTTTTATCGTGATTTCACAAAAATCCACCGTTTCGAACGAAAGAAACCTGAATTTATCAGTTTGAATAGTTAAAAACAGCGTTCTTCTATGTTTTTGCAAGTTTAAAACAGCAAATTTATCGTGATTTTACAAAAATCCACCGTTTCGAACAAAAGAAACCTGAATTTATCAGTTTGAACAATTAAAAACAGCGTTTTTCTATGTTTTTGCAAGTTTAAAACAGCAATTTTTTAGTCATTTCTCATAAATCGCCGTTTCACACGAAAGAAACATGAATTTATCAGTTTGAATAGTTGAAAACAGCGTTTTTCTATGTTTTTGCAAGTTTAAAACAGCAATTTTATCGTCATTTCCCATAAATCGCCGTTTCGCACGAAAGAAACATTAATTTATCAGTTTGAATAGTTGAAAACAGCGTTTCTCTATGTTTTTGCAAGTTTAAAACAGCAATTTTATCGTCATTTCCCATAAATCGCCGTTTCGCACGAAAGAAACATTAATTTATCAGTTTGAATAGTTGAAAACAGCGTTTTTCTATGTATCTGCAAGTTTAAAACAGCAATTTTATCGTGATTTCACAAAAATCTACCGTTTCGAACGAAAGAAACCTGAATTTATCAGTTTGAATAGACAAAAACAGCGTTTTTCTATGTTTCTGCAAGTTTAAAACAGCAATTTTATCGTCATTTCTCATAAATCGCCGTTTCACACGAAAGAAACATGAATTTGTCAGTTTGAATAGTTCAAAACAGCGTTTTTCTATGTTTTTGCAAGTTTAAAACAGCAATTTTATCGTAATTTCTCATAAATCGCCGTTTCGCACGATAGAAACATAAATTTGTCAGTTTGAATAGTTCAAAACAGCGTTTTTCTATGTTTTTGCAAGTATAAAACAGCAGTTTTATGGTGATTTCACAAAAATCCACCGATTCGAACGAAAGAAACCTGAATTTATCAGTTTGAATAGTTAAAAACAGCGTTTTTCTATGTTTTTGCAAGTTTAAAACAGCAATTTTATCGTCATTTCTCATAAATCGCCCTTTCACACGAAAGAAACATGAATTTGTCAGTTTGAATAGTTCAAAACAGCGTTTTTCTATGTTTTTGCAAGTTCAAAACAGCAATTTTATCGTCATTTCTCATAAATCGCCGTTTCGCACGAAAGAAACATGAATTTATCAGCTTGAATAGTTGAAAACAGCGTTTGTCTATGTTTTTGCAAATTAAAAACAGCAATTTTATCGTCATTTCTCATAAATCGCCGTTTCACACGAAAGAAACATGAATTTGTCAGTTTGATTAGTTCAAAACAGCGTTTTTCTATGTTTTTGCAAGTTTAAAACAGCAATTTTATCGTCATTTCTCATAAATCGCCGTTTCACACGAAAGAAATATGAATTTGTCAGTTTGAATAGTTGAAAACAGCGTTTTTCTATGTTTTTGCAAGTTTAAAACAGCAATTTTATCGTCATTTCCCATAAATCGCCGTTTCGCACGAAAGAAACATTAATTTATCAGTTTGAATAGTTGAAAACAGCGTTTTTCTATGTATCTGCAAGTTTAAAACAGCAATTTTATCGTGATTTCACAAAAATCTACCGTTTCGAACGAAAGAAACCTGAATTTATCAGTTTGAATAGACAAAAACAGCGTTTTTCTATGTTTCTGCAAGTTTAAAACAGCAATTTTATCGTCATTTCTCATAAATCGCCGTTTCACACGAAAGAAACATGAATTTGTCAGTTTGAATAGTTCAAAACAGCGTTTTTCTATGTTTTTGCAAGTTTAAAACAGCAATTTTATCGTAATTTCACATAAATCGCCGTTTCGCACGAAAGAAACATAAATTTGTCAGTTTGAATAGTTCAAAACAGCGTTTTTCTATGTTTTTGCAAGTATAAAACAGCAGTTTTATGGTGATTTCACAAAAATCCACCGATTCGAACGAAAGAAACCTGAATTTATCAGTTTGAATAGTTAAAAACAGCGTTTTTCTATGTTTTTGCAAGTTTAAAACAGCAATTTTATCGTCATTTCTCATATATCGCCGTTTCACACGCAAGAAACATGAATTTATCAGTTTGAATAGTTGAAAACTGCGTTTTTCTATGTTTTTGCAAGTTTAAAACAGCAATTTTATCGTCATTTCTCATAAATCGCCGTTTCACACGCAAGAAACATGAATTTATCTGTTTGAATAGTTGAAAACTGCGTTTTTCTATGTTTTTGCAAGTTTAAAACAGCAATTTTATCGTCATTTCTCATAAATCGCCGTTTTACACGAAAGAAACATGAATTTGTCAGATTGAATAGTTCAAAACAGCGTTTTTCTATGTTTTTGCAAGTATAAAACAGCAGTTTTATCGTGATTTCACAAAAATCCACCGTTTCGAACGAAAGAAACCTGAATTTATCAGTTTGAATAGTTAAAAACAGCGTTCTTCTATGTTTTTGCAAGTTTAAAACAGCAAATTTATCGTGATTTTACAAAAATCCACCGTTTCGAACAAAAGAAACCTGAATTTATCAGTTTGAACAATTAAAAACAGCGTTTTTCTATGTTTTTGCAAGTTTAAAACAGCAATTTTTTAGTCATTTCTCATAAATCGCCGTTTCACACGAAAGAAACATGAATTTATCAGTTTGAATAGTTGAAAACAGCGTTTTTCTATGTTTTTGCAAGTTTAAAACAGCAATTTTATCGTCATTTCCCATAAATCGCCGTTTCGCACGAAAGAAACATTAATTTATCAGTTTGAATAGTTGAAAACAGCGTTTCTCTATGTTTTTGCAAGTTTAAAACAGCAATTTTATCGTCATTTTTCATAAATCGCCGTTTCACACGGAAGAAACATGAATTTATCAGTTTGAATAGTTGAAAACAGCGTTTTTCTATGTTTTTGCAAGTTTAAAACAGCAATTTTATCGTCATTTCTCATAAATCGCCGTTTCGCACGAAAGAAACATGAATTTGTCAGTTTGAATAGTTCAAAACAGCGTTTTTCTATGTTTTTGCAAATTTAAAACAGCAATTTTATCGTCATTTCTCATAAATCGCCGTTTCACACGAAAAAAACATGAATTTATCAGTTTGAATAGTTGAAAACAGCGTTGTTCTATATTTTTGCAAGTTTAAAACAGCAATTTTATCGTTATTCTCATAAATCGCCATTTCACACGAAAGAAGCATGAATTTGTCAGTTTGAATAGTTAAAAACAGCGTTTCTCTATGTTTTTGCAAGTTTAAAACAGCAATTTTATCGTCATTTCTCATAAATTGCCGTTTCACACGAAAGAAACATGAATTTATCAGTTTGAATAGTTAAAAACAGCGTTTTTCTATGTTTTTGCAAGTTTAAAACAGCAATTTTATCGTCATTTCTCATAAATCGCCCTTTCACACGAAAGAAACATGAATTTGTCAGTTTGAATAGTTCAAAACAGCGTTTTTCTATGTTTTTGCAAGTTCAAAACAGCAATTTTATCGTCATTTCTCATAAATCGCCGTTTCGCACGAAAGAAACATGAATTTATCAGCTTGAATAGTTGAAAACAGCGTTTGTCTATGTTTTTGCAAATTAAAAACAGCAATTTTATCGTCATTTCTCATAAATCGCCGTTTCACACGAAAGAAACATGAATTTGTCAGTTTGATTAGTTCAAAACAGCGTTTTTCTATGTTTTTGCAAGTTTAAAACAGCAATTTTATCGTCATTTCTCATAAATCGCCGTTTCACACGAAAGAAATATGAATTTGTCAGTTTGAATAGTTGAAAACAGCGTTTTTCTATGTTTTTGCAAGTTTAAAACAGCAAGTTTAAAACAGCAGTTTTATCGTCATTTCCCATAAATCGCCGTTTCGCACGAAAGAAACATTAATTTATCAGTTTAAATAGTTGAAAACAGCGTTTTTCTATGTATCTGCAAGTTTAAAACAGCAATTTTATCGTGATTTCACAAAAATCTACCGTTTCGAACGAAAGAAACCTGAATTTATCAGTTTGAATAGACAAAAACAGCGTTTTTCTATGTTTCTGCAAGTTTAAAACAGCAATTTTATCGTCATTTCTCATAAATCGCCGTTTCACACGAAAGAAACATGAATTTGTCAGTTTGAATAGTTCAAAACAGCGTTTTTCTATGTTTTTGCAAGTTTAAAACAGCAATTTTATCGTAATTTCTCATAAATCGCCGTTTCGCACGAAAGAAACATAAATTTGTCAGTTTGAATAGTTCAAAACAGCGTTTTTCTATGTTTTTGCAAGTATAAAACAGCAGTTTTATGGTGATTTCACAAAAATCCACCGATTCGAACGAAAGAAACCTGAATTTATCAGTTTGAATAGTTAAAAACAACGTTTTTCTATGTTTTTGCAAGTTTAAAACAGCAATTTTATCGTCATTTCTCATATATCGCCGTTTCACACGCAAGAAACATGAATTTATCAGTTTGAATAGTTGAAAACTGCGTTTTTCTATGTTTTTGCAAGTTTAAAACAGCAATTTTATCGTCATTTCTCATAAATCGCCGTTTCACACGCAAGAAACATGAATTTATCAGTTTGAGTAGTTGAAAACTGCGTTTTTCTTAGTTTTTGCAAGTTTAAAACAGCAATTTTATCGTCATTTCTCATAAATCGCCGTTTTACACGAAAGAAACATGAATTTGTCAGATTGAATAGTTCAAAACAGCGTTTTTCTATGTTTTTGCAAGTATAAAACAGCAGTTTTATCGTGATTTCACAAAAATCCACCGTTTCGAACGAAAGAAACCTGAATTTATCAGTTTGAATAGTTAAAAACAGCGTTTTTCTATGTTTTTGCAAGCTTAAAACAGCAAATTTATCGTGATTTTACAAAAATCCACCGTTTCGAACAAAAGAAACCTGAATTTATCAGTTTGAACAGTTAAAAACAGCGTTTTTCTATGTTTTTGCAAGTATAAAACAGCAATTTTTTAGTCATTTCTCATAAATCGCCGTTTCACACGAAAGAAACATGAATTTATCAGTTTGAATAGTTGAAAACAGCGTTTTTCTATGTTTTTGCAAGTTTAAAACAGCAATTTTATCGTCATTTCTCATAAATCGCCGTTGCACACGAAAGAAACATGAATTTGTCAGTTTGAATAGTTCAAAATAGCGTTTTTCTATGTTTTTGCAAGTTTAAAACAGCAATTTTATCGTCATTTCTCATAAATCGCCGTTTCGCACGAAAGAAACATGAATTTATCAGTTTGAATAGTTGAAAACAGCGTTTTTCTATGTTTTTGCAAGTTTGAAACAGCAATTTTATCGTCATTTCTCATAAATCACCGTTTCACACGAAAGAAACATGAATTTGTCAGTTTGAATAGTTCAAAACAGCGTTTTTCTATGTTTTTGCAAGTTTAAAACTGCAGTTTTATCGTGATTTCACAAAAATCCACCGTTTCGAACGAAAGAAACCTGAATTTATCGCCGTTTCACATGAAAGAAACATGAATTTATCAGTTTGAATAGTTGAAAACAGCGTTTTTCTATGTTTTTGCAATTTCAAAACAGCAATTTTATCGTCATTTCTCATTAATCGCCGTTTCACACGAAAGAAACATTAAATTGTCAGTTTGAATAGTTCAAAACATCGTTTTTATATGTTTTTGCAAGTTTAAAACAGCAATTTTATCGTCATTTCTCATAAATCGCCGTTTCACACGAAAGAAACATGAATTTGTCAGTTTGAATAGTTCAAAACAGCGTTTTTCTATGTTTTTGCAAGTTTAAAACAGCAATTTTATCGTCATTTCTCATAAATCGCCGTTTCACACGGAAGAAACATGAATTTATCAGTTTGAATAGTTGAAAACAGCGTTTTTCTATGTTTTTGCAAGTTTAAAACAGCAAGTTTAAAACAGCAATTTTATCGTCATTTCCCATAAATCGCCGTTTCGCACGAAAGAAACATGAATTTATCAGTTTGAATAGTTGAAACCAGCGTTTTTCTATGTTTTTGCAAGTTTAAAACAGCAATTTTATCGTCATTTCTCATAAATCGCCGTTTCACACGAAAGAAACTTGAATTTGTCAGTTTGAATAGTTAAAAACAGCGTTTTTCTATGTTTTTGCAAGTTTAAAACAGCAATTTTATCGTCATTTCTCATAAATCGCCGTTTCACACGAAAGAAACATGAATTTATCAGTTTGAATAGTTGAAAACAGCGTTTTTCTATGTTTTTGTAAGTTTAAAACAGCAAGTTAAAAACAGCAATTTTATCGTCATTTCCCATAAATCGCCGTTACGCACGAAAGAAACATGAATTTATCAGTTTGAATAGTTGAAAACAGCGTTTTTCTATGTTTTTGCAAGTTTAAAACAGCAATTTTATCGTCATTTCTTATAAATCGCCCTTTCACACGAAAGAAACATGAGTTTGTCAGTTTGAATAATTCAAAACAGCGTTTTTCTATGTTTTTGCAAGTTCAAAACAGCAATTTTATCGTCATTTCTCATAAATCGCCGTTTCGCACGAAAGAAACATGAATTTATCAGTTTGAATAGTTGAAAACAGCGTTTGTCTATGTTTTTGCAAGTTAAAAACAGCAATTTTATCGTCATTTCTCATAAATCGCCGTTTCACACGAAAGAAACATGAATTTGTCAGTTTGATTAGTTCAAAACAGCGTTTTTCTATGTTTTTGCAAGTTTAAAACAGCAATTTTATCGTCATTTCTCATAAATCGCCGTTTCACACGAAAGAAACATGAATTTGTCAGTTTGAATAGTTGAAAACAGCGTTTTTCTATGTTTTTGCAAGTTTAAAACAGCAATTTTATCGTCATTTCCCATAAATCGCCGTTTCGCACAAAAGAAACATTAATTTATCAGTTTAAATAGTTGAAAACAGCGTTTTTCTATGTTTCTGCAAGTTTAAAACAGTAATTTTATCGTGATTTCACAAAAATCCACCGTTTCGAACGAAAGAAACCTGAATTTATCAGTTTGAATAGATAAAAACAGCGTTTTTCTATGTTTTTGCAAGTTCAAAACAGCAATTTTATCGTCATTTCTCATAAATCGCCGTTTCGCACGAAAGAAACATGAATTTATCAGTTTGAATAGTTGAAAACAGCGTTTGTCTATGTTTTTGCAAGTTAAAAACAGCAATTTTATCGTCATTTCTCATAAATCGCCGTTTCACACGAAAGAAACATGAATTTGTCAGTTTGATTAGTTCAAAACAGCGTTTTTCTATGTTTTTGCAAGTTTAAAACAACAATTTTATCGTCATTTCTCATAAATCGCCGTTTCACACGAAAGAAACATGAATTTGTCAGTTTGAATAGTTGAAAACAGCGTTTTTCTATGTTTTTGCAAGTTTAAAACAGCAATTTTATCGTCATTTCCCATAAATCGCCGTTTCGCACAAAAGAAACATTAATTTATCAGTTTAAATAGTTGAAAACAGCGTTTTTCTATGTTTCTGCAAGTTTAAAACAGTAATTTTATCGTGATTTCACAAAAATCCACCGTTTCGAACGAAAGAAACCTGAATTTATCAGTTTGAATAGATAAAAACAGCGTTTTTCTATGTTTCTGCAAGTTTAAAACAGCAATTTTATCGTCATTTCTCATAAATCGCCGTTTCACACGAAAGAAACATGAATTTGTCAGTTTGAATAGTTAAAAACAGCGTTTTTCTATGTTTTTGCAAGTTTAAAACAGCAATTTTATCGTCATTTCTCATAAATCGCCGTTTCACACGAAAGAAATATGAATTTGTCAGTTTGAATAGTTCAAAACAGCGTTTTTCTATGTTTTTGCAAGTTTAGAACAGCAATTTTATCGTAATTTCTCATAAATCGCCGTTTCGCACGAAAGAAACATAAATTTGTCAGTTTGAATAGTTTTAAACAGCGTTTTTCTATGTTTTTGCAAGTATAAAACAGCAGTTTTATCGTGATTTCACAAAAATCCACCGTTTCGAACGAAAGAAACCTGAATTTATCAGTTTGAATAGTTAAAAACAGCGTTTTTCTATGTTTTTGCAAGTTTAAAACAGCAAATTTATCGTGATTTCACAAAAATCCACCGTTTCGAACAAAAGAAACCTGAATTTATCAGTTTGAACAGTTAAAAACAGCGTTTTTCTATGTTTTTGCAAGTTTAAAACAGCAATTTTTTAGTCATTTCTCACAAATCGCCGTTTCACACGAAAGAAACATGAATTTATCAGTTTGAATAGTTGAAAACAGCGTTTTTCTATGTTTTTGCAAGTTTAAAACAGCAATTTTATCGTCATTTCTCATAAATCGCCGTTGCACACGAAAGAAACATGAATTTGTCAGTTTGAATAGTTCAAAATAGCGTTTTTCTATGTTTTTGCAAGTTTAAAACAGCAATTTTATCGTCATTTCTCATAAATCGCCGTTTCACACGAAAGAAACATGAATTTGTCAGTTTGAATAGTTCAAAACAGCGTTTTTCTATGTTTTTGCAAGTTTAAAACAGCAATTTTATCGTCATTTCTCATAAATCGCCGTTTCACACGAAAGAAACATGAATTTATCAGTTTGAATAGTTGAAAACAGCGTTTTTCTATGTTTTTGCAAGTTTAAAACAGCAATTTTATCGTCATTTCTCATAAATCGCCGTTGCACACGAAAGAAACATGAATTTGTCAGTTTGAATAGTTCAAAATAGCGTTTTTCTATGTTTTTGCAAGTTTAGAACAGCAATTTTATCGTCATTTCTCATAAATCGCCGTTTCGCACGAAAGAAACATGAATTTATCAGTTTGAATAGTTGAAAACAGCGTTTTTCTATGTTTTTGCAAGTTTAGAACAGCAATTTTATCGTCATTTCTCATAAATCGCCGTTTCACACGAAAGAAACATGAATTTGTCAGTTTGAATAGTTCAAAACAGCGTTTTTCTATGTTTTTGCAAGTTTAAAACAGCAATTTTATCGTCATTTCTCATAAATCGCCGTTTCACACGAAAGAAACATGAATTTATCAGTTTGAATAGTTGAAAACAGCGTTTTCTATGTTTTTGCAAGTTTAAAACAGCAAGTTTAAAACAGCAATTTTATCGTCATTTCCCATAAATCGCCGTTTCGCACGAAAGAAACATGAATTTATCAGTTTGAATAGTTGAAAACTGCGTTTTTCTATGTTTTTGCAAGATAAAAACAGCAATTTTATCGCCATTTCTCATAAATCGCCGTTTCACACAAAAGAAACATGAATTTGTCAGTTTGAATAGTTCAAAACAGCGTTTTTCTATGTTTTTGCAAGTTTAAAACAGCAGTTTTATCGTCATTTCTCATAAATCGCCGTTTCACACGAAAGAAACATGAATTTGTCAGTTTGAATAGTTCAAAAAAGCGTTTTTCTATGTTTTTGCAAGTTTAAAACAGCAATTTTATTGTCATTTCTCATAAATCGCCGTTTCGCACGAAAGAAACATGAATTTATCAGTTTGAATAGTTAAAAACAGCGTTTTTCTATGTTTTTGCAAGTTTAAAACATCAATTTTATCGTCATTTCTCATAAATCGCCGTTTCACACGAAAGAAACATGAATTTGTCAGTTTGAATAGTTCAAAACAGCGTTTTTCTATGTTTTTGCAAGTTTAAAACAGCAATTTTATCGTAATTTCTCATAAATCGCCGTTGCGCACAAAAGAAACATAAATTTGTCAGTTTGAATAGTTCAAAACAGCGTTTTTCTATGTTTTTGCAAGTATAAAACAGCAGTTTTATCGTGATTTCACAAAAATCCACCGTTTCGAACGAAAGAAACCTGAATTTATCAGTTTGAATAGTTAAAAACAGCGTTTTTCTATGTTTTTGCAAGTTTAAAACAGCAATTTTATCGTGATTTCACAAAAATCCACCGTTTCGAACAAAAGAAACCTGAATTTATCAGTTTGAATAGTTAAAAACAGCGTTTTTTTATGTTTTTGCAAGTTTAAAACAGCAATTTTATTGTCATTTCTCATAAATCGCCGTTTCACACGAAAGAAACATGAATTTTTCAGTTTGAATAGTTGAAAACAGCGTTTTTCTATGTTTTTGCAAGTTTAAAACAGCAATTTTATCGTCATTTCTCATAAATCGCCGTTGCACACGAAAGAAACATGAATTTGTCAGTTTGAATAGTTCAAAATAGCGTTTTTCTATGTTTTTGCAAGTTTAAAACAGCAATTTTATCGTCATTTATCATAAATCGCCGTTTCGCACGAAAGAAACATGAGTTTATCAGTTTGAATAGTTGAAAACAGCGTTTTTCTATGTTTTTGCAAGTTTAAAACAGCAATTTTATCGTCATTTCTCATAAATCGCCGTTTCACACAAAAGAAACATGAATTTGTCAGTTTGAATAGTTCAAAACAGCGTTTTTCTATGTTTTTGCAAGTTTAAAATAGCAGTTTTATCGTGATTTCACAAAAATCCACCGTTTCGAACGAAAGAAACCTGAATTTATCAGTTTGAATAGTTGAAAACAGTGTTTTTTCTATGTTTTTGCAAGTTTAAAACAGCAATTTTATCGTCATTTCTCATAAATCGCCGTTTCACACGAAAAAAACATGAATTTGTCAGTTTGAATAGTTGAAAACAGCGTTTTTCTATGTTTTTGCAAGTTTAAAACAGCAAGTTTAAAACAGCAATTTTATCGTCATTTCCCATAAATCGCCGTTTCGCACGAAAGAAACATTAATTTATCAGTTTGAATAGTTGAAAACAGCGTTTTTCTATGTTTTTGCAAGTTTAAAACAGCAATTTTATCGTCATTTCTCATAAATCGCCGTTTCACACGAAAGAAACATGAATTTGTCAGTTTGAATAGTTCAAAACAGCGTTTTTCTATGTTTTTACAAGTTTAAAACAGCATTTTTATCGTGATTTCACAAAAATCCACCGTTTCGAACGTAAGAAACCTGAATTTATCAGTTTGAATAGATAAAAACAGCGTTTTTCTATGTTTCTGCAAGTTTAAAACAGCAATTTTATCGTCATTTCTCATAAATCGACGTTTCACACGAAAGAAACATGAATTTGTCAGTTTGAATAGTTAAAAACAGCGTTTTTCTATGTTTTTGCAAGTTTAAAACAGCAATTTTATCGTCATTTCTCATAAATCGCCGTTTCACACGAAAGAAACATGAATTTGTCAGTTTGAATAGTTCAAAACAGCGTTTTTCTATGTTTTTGCAAGTTTAAAACAGCAATTTTATCGTAATTTCTCATAAATCGCCGTTGCGCACAAAAGAAACATAAATTTGTCAGTTTGAATAGTTCAAAACAGCGTTTTTCTATGTTTTTGCAAGTATAAAACAGCAGTTTTATCGTGGTTTCACAAAAATCCACCGTTTCGAACGAAAGAAACCTGAATTTATCAGTTTGAATAGTTAAAAACAGCGTTTTTCTATGTTTTTGCAAGTTTAAAACAGCAATTTTATCGTGATTTCACAAAAATCCACCGTTTCGAACAAAAGAAACCTGAATTTATCAGTTTGAATAGTTCAAAACAGCGTTTTTCTATGTTTTTGCAAGTTTAGAACAGCAGTTTTATCGTGATTTCACAAAAATCCACCGTTTCGAACGAAAGAAACCTGAATTTATCAGTTTGAATAGTTAAAAACAGTCTTTTTCTATGTTTTTGCAAGTTTAAAACAGCAATTTTATCGTCATTTCTCATAAATCGCCGTTTCACACGAAAGAAACATGAATTTGTCAGTTTGAATAGTTCAAAACAGCGTTTTTCTATGTTTTTGCAAGTTTAAAACAGCAATTTTATTGTCATTTCTCATAAATCGCCGTTTCGCACGAAAGAAACATGAATTTATCAGTTTGAATAGTTGAAAACAGCGTTTTTCTATGTTTTTGCAAGTTTAGAACAGCAATTTTATCGTCATTTCTCATAAATCGCCGTTTCACACGAAAGAAACATGAATTTGTCAGTTTGAATAGTTCAAAACAGCGTTTTTCTATGTTTTTGCAAGTTTAAAACAGCAATTTTATCGTCATTTCTCATAAATCGCCGTTTCACACGAAAGAAACATGAATTTATCAGTTTGAATAGTTGAAAACAGCGTTTTCTATGTTTTTGCAAGTTTAAAACAGCAAGTTTAAAACAGCAATTTTATCGTCATTTCCCATAAATCGCCGTTTCGCACGAAAGAAACATGAATTTATCAGTTTGAATAGTTGAAAACTGCGTTTTTCTATGTTTTTGCAAGATAAAAACAGCAATTTTATCGCCATTTCTCATAAATCGCCGTTTCACACAAAAGAAACATGAATTTGTCAGTTTGAATAGTTCAAAACAGCGTTTTTCTATGTTTTTGCAAGTTTAAAACAGCAGTTTTATCGTCATTTCTCATAAATCGCCGTTTCACACGAAAGAAACATGAATTTGTCAGTTTGAATAGTTCAAAAAAGCGTTTTTCTATGTTTTTGCAAGTTTAAAACAGCAATTTTATTGTCATTTCTCATAAATCGCCGTTTCGCACGAAAGAAACATGAATTTATCAGTTTGAATAGTTAAAAACAGCGTTTTTCTATGTTTTTGCAAGTTTAAAACATCAATTTTATCGTCATTTCTCATAAATCGCCGTTTCACACGAAAGAAACATGAATTTGTCAGTTTGAATAGTTCAAAACAGCGTTTTTCTATGTTTTTGCAAGTTTAAAACAGCAATTTTATCGTAATTTCTCATAAATCGCCGTTGCGCACAAAAGAAACATAAATTTGTCAGTTTGAATAGTTCAAAACAGCGTTTTTCTATGTTTTTGCAAGTATAAAACAGCAGTTTTATCGTGATTTCACAAAAATCCACCGTTTCGAACGAAAGAAACCTGAATTTATCAGTTTGAATAGTTAAAAACAGCGTTTTTCTATGTTTTTGCAAGTTTAAAACAGCAATTTTATCGTGATTTCACAAAAATCCACCGTTTCGAACAAAAGAAACCTGAATTTATCAGTTTGAATAGTTAAAAACAGCGTTTTTTTATGTTTTTGCAAGTTTAAAACAGCAATTTTATTGTCATTTCTCATAAATCGCCGTTTCACACGAAAGAAACATGAATTTTTCAGTTTGAATAGTTGAAAACAGCGTTTTTCTATGTTTTTGCAAGTTTAAAACAGCAATTTTATCGTCATTTCTCATAAATCGCCGTTGCACACGAAAGAAACATGAATTTGTCAGTTTGAATAGTTCAAAATAGCGTTTTTCTATGTTTTTGCAAGTTTAAAACAGCAATTTTATCGTCATTTATCATAAATCGCCGTTTCGCACGAAAGAAACATGAGTTTATCAGTTTGAATAGTTGAAAACAGCGTTTTTCTATGTTTTTGCAAGTTTAAAACAGCAATTTTATCGTCATTTCTCATAAATCGCCGTTTCACACAAAAGAAACATGAATTTGTCAGTTTGAATAGTTCAAAACAGCGTTTTTCTATGTTTTTGCAAGTTTAAAATAGCAGTTTTATCGTGATTTCACAAAAATCCACCGTTTCGAACAAAAGAAACCTGAATTTATCAGTTTGAATAGTTGAAAACAGTGTTTTTCTATGTTTTTGCAAGTTTAAAACAGCAATTTTATCGTCATTTCTCATAAATCGCCGTTTCACACGAAAAAAACATGAATTTGTCAGTTTGAATAGTTGAAAACAGCGTTTTTCTATGTTTTTGCAAGTTTAAAACAGCAAGTTTAAAACAGCAATTTTATCGTCATTTCCCATAAATCGCCGTTTCGCACGAAAGAAACATTAATTTATCAGTTTGAATAGTTGAAAACAGCGTTTTTCTATGTTTTTGCAAGTTTAAAACAGCAATTTTATCGTCATTTCTCATAAATCGCCGTTTCACACGAAAGAAACATGAATTTGTCAGTTTGAATAGTTCAAAACAGCGTTTTTCTATGTTTTTACAAGTTTAAAACAGCATTTTTATCGTGATTTCACAAAAATCCACCGTTTCGAACGTAAGAAACCTGAATTTATCAGTTTGAATAGATAAAAACAGCGTTTTTCTATGTTTCTGCAAGTTTAAAACAGCAATTTTATCGTCATTTCTCATAAATCGACGTTTCACACGAAAGAAACATGAATTTGTCAGTTTGAATAGTTAAAAACAGCGTTTTTCTATGTTTTTGCAAGTTTAAAACAGCAATTTTATCGTCATTTCTCATAAATCGCCGTTTCACACGAAAGAAACATGAATTTGTCAGTTTGAATAGTTCAAAACAGCGTTTTTCTATGTTTTTGCAAGTTTAAAACAGCAATTTTATCGTAATTTCTCATAAATCGCCGTTGCGCACAAAAGAAACATAAATTTGTCAGTTTGAATAGTTCAAAACAGCGTTTTTCTATGTTTTTGCAAGTATAAAACAGCAGTTTTATCGTGGTTTCACAAAAATCCACCGTTTCGAACGAAAGAAACCTGAATTTATCAGTTTGAATAGTTAAAAACAGCGTTTTTCTATGTTTTTGCAAGTTTAAAACAGCAATTTTATCGTGATTTCACAAAAATCCACCGTTTCGAACAAAAGAAACCTGAATTTATCAGTTTGAATAGTTCAAAACAGCGTTTTTCTATGTTTTTGCAAGTTTAGAACAGCAGTTTTATCGTGATTTCACAAAAATCCACCGTTTCGAACGAAAGAAACCTGAATTTATCAGTTTGAATAGTTAAAAACAGTCTTTTTCTATGTTTTTGCAAGTTTAAAACAGCAATTTTATCGTCATTTCTCATAAATCGCCGTTTCACACGAAAGAAACATGAATTTGTCAGTTTGAATAGTTCAAAACAGCGTTTTTCTATGTTTTTGCAAGTTTAAAACAGCAATTTTATTGTCATTTCTCATAAATCGCCGTTTCGCACGAAAGAAACATGAATTTATCAGTTTGAATAGTTAAAAACAGCGTTTTTCTATGTTTTTGCAAGTTTAAAACAGCAATTTTATCGTCATTTCTCATTAATCGCCGTTTCACACGAAAGAAAGATGAAATTGTCAGTTTGAATAGTTCAAAACAGCGTTTTTCTATGTTTTTGCAAGTTTAAAACAGCAATTTTATCGTCATTTCTCATAAATCGCCGTTTCACACGAAAGAAACATGAATTTGTCAGTTTGAATAGTTCAATACAGCGTTTTTCTATGTTTTTGCAAGTTTAAAACAGCAATTTTATCGTCATTTCTCATAAATCGCCGTTTCACACGAAAGAAATACTAATTTATCAGTTTGAATTGTTGAAAACAGCGTTTTTCTATGTTTTTTCAAGTTTAAAACAGCAATTTTATCGTCATTTCCCATAAATCGCCGTTTTGCACGAAAGAAACATTAATTTATCAGTTTGAATAGTTGAAAACAGCGTTTTTCTATGTTTTTGCAAGTTTAAAACAGCAATTTAATCGTCATTTCTCATAAATCGCCGTTTTACACGAAAGAAACTTGAATTTGTTAGTTTGAATAGTTCAAAACAGCGTTTTTCTATTTTTTGCAAGTTTAAAACAGCAATTTTATCGTCATTTCTCATAAATCGCCGTTTCGCACGAAAGAAACATAAATTTGTCAGTTTGAATAGTTCAAAACAGCGTTTTTCTATGTTTTTGCAAGTTTAAAACAGCAGTTTTATCGTGATTTCACAAAAATCCACCGTTTCGAACGAAAGAAACCTGAATTTATCAGTTTGAATAGTTGAAAACAGTGTTTTTCTATGTTTTTGCAAGTTTAAAACAGCAATTTTATCGTCAATTCTCATAAATCGCCGTTTCACACGAAAGAAACATGAATTTGTCAGTTTGAATAGTTCAAAACAGCGTTTTTCTATGTTTTTGCAAGTTTAAAACAGCAATTTTATTGTCATTTCTCATAAATCGCCGTTTCGCACGAAAGAAACATGAATTTATCAGTTTGAATAGTTAAAAACAGCGTTTTTCTATGTTTTTGCAAGTTTAAAACAGCAATTTTATCGTCATTTCTCATAAATCGCCGATTCGCACGAAAGAAACATGAATTTATCAGTTTGAATAGTTAAAAACAGCGTTTTTCTATGGTTTTGCAAGTTTAAAACAGCAATTTTATTGTCATTTCTCATTAATCGCCCTTTCACACGAAAGAAACATGAATTTGTCAGTTTGAATAGTTCAAAACAGCGTTTTTCTATGTTTTTGCAAGTTTAAAACAGCAATTTTATCATCATTTCTCATAAATCGCCGTTTCACACGAAAGAAATACGAATTTATCAGTTTGAATAGTTGAAAACAGCGTTTTTCTATGTTTTTGCAAGTTTAAAACAGCAAGTTTAAAACAGCAATTTTATCGTCATTTCCCATAAATCGCCGTTTTGCACGAAAGAAACATTAATTTATCAGTTTGAATAGTTGAAAACAGCGTTTTTCTATGTTTTTGCAAGTTTAAAACAGCAATTTAATCGTCATTTCTCATAAATCGCCGTTTCACACGCAAGAAACTTGAATTTGTCAGTTTGAATAGTTCGAAACAGCGTTTTTCTATGTTTTTGCAAGTTTAAAACAGCAATTTTATCGTCCTTTCTCATAAATCGCCGTTTCGCACGAAAGAAACATAAATTTGTCAGTTTGAATAGTTCAAAACAGCGTTTTTCTATGTTTTTGCAAGTATAAAACAGCAGTTTTATCGTGATTTCACAAAACTTCACCGTTTCGAACGAAAGAAACCTGAATTTTTCAGTTTGAAAAGTTAAAAACAGCGTTTTTCTATGTTTTTGCAAGTTTAAAACAGCAATTTTATCGTGATTTTACAAAAATCCACCGTTTCGATTAAAAGAAACCTGAATTTATCAGTTTGAATAGTTAAAAACAGCGCTTTTCTATGTTTTTGCAAGTTTAAAACAGCAATTTTATCGTCATTTCTCATAAATCGCCGTTTCACACGAAAGAACTATGAATTTATCAGTTTGAATAGTTGAAAACAGCGTTTTTCTATGTTTTTGCAAGTTTAAAACAGCAATTTTATCGTCATTTCTCATAAATCGCCGTTTCGCACGAAAGAAACATGAATTTATCAGTTTGAATAGTTGAAAACAGCGTTGTTCTATGTTTTTGCAAATTTAAAACAGCAATTTTATCGTTATTCTCATAAATCGCCGTTTCACACGAAAGAAACATGAATTTGTCAGTTTGAATAGTTAAAAACAGCGTTTCTCTATGTTTTTGCAAGTTTAAAACAGCAGTTTTATCGTCATTTCTCATAAATCGACGTTTCACACGAAAGAAACATGAATTTGTCAGTTTGAATAGTTCAAAACAGCGTTTTTCTATGTTTTTGCAAGTTTAAAACAGCAATTTTATCGTCATTTCTCATAAATCGCCGTTTCACACGAAAGAAACATGAATTTGTCAGTTTGAATAGTTCAAAACAGCGTTTTTCTATGTTTTTGCAAGTTTAAAACAGCAATTTTATCGTAATTTTTCATAAATCGCCGTTGCGCACAAAAGAAACATAAATTTGTCAATTTGAATAGTTCAAAACAGCGTTTTTCTATGTTTTTGCAAGTATAAAACAGCAGTTTTATCGTGATTTCACAAAAATCCACCGTTTCGAACGAAAGAAACCTGAATTTATCAGTTTGAATAGTTAAAAACAGCGTTTTTCTATGTTTTTGCAAGTTTAAAACAGCAATTTTATCGTGATTTCACAAAAATCCACCGTTTCGAAGAAAAGAAACCTGAATTTATCAGTTTGAATAGTTAAAAACAGCGTTTTTCTATGTTTTTGCAAGTTCAAAACAGCAATTTTATCGTCATTTCTCATAAATCGCCGTTTCACACGAAAGAAACATGAATTTATCAGTTTGAATAGTTGAAAACAGCGTTTTTCTATGTTTTTGCAAGTTTAAAACAGCAATTTTATCGTCATTTCTCATAAATCGCCGTTGCCAAGAAACATTAATTTATCAGTTTAAATAGTTCAATACAGCGTTTTTCCATGTTTTTGCAAGTTTAAAACAGCAATTTTATCGTCATTTCTCATAAATCGCCGTTTCACACGAAAGAAACTTGAATTTGTTAGTTTGAATAGTTCAAAACAGCGTTTTTCTATTTTTTGCAAGTTTAAAACAGCAATTTTATCGTCATTTCTCATAAATCGCCGTTTCGCACGAAAGAAACATAAATTTGTCAGTTTGAATAGTTCAAAACAGCGTTTTTCTATGTTTTTGCAAGTATAAAACAGCAGTTTTATCGTGATTTCACAAAAATCCACCGTTTTGAACGAAAGAAACCTGAATTTATCAGTTTGAATAGTTAAAAACAGCGTTTTTCTATGTTTTTGCAAGTTTAAAACAGCAATTTTATTGTCATTTCTCATAAATCGCCGTTTCGCACGAAAGAAACATGAATTTATCAGTTTGAATAGTTAAAAACAGCGTTTTTCTATGTTTTTGCAAGTTTAAAACAGCAATTTTATCGTCATTTCTCATTAATCGCCCTTTCACACGAAAGAAACATGAATTTGTCAGTTTGAATAGTTCAAAACAGCGTTTTTCTATGTTTTTGCAAGTTTAAAACAGCAATTTTATCGTCATTTCTCATAAATCGCCGTTGCGCACAAAAGAAACATAAATTTGTCAATTTGAATAGTTCAAAACAGCGTTTTTCTATGTTTTTGCAAGTATAAAACAGCAGTTTTATCGTGATTTCACAAAAATCCACCGTTTCGAACGAAAGAAACCTGAATTTATCAGTTTGAATAGTTAAAAACAGCGTTTTTCTATGTTTTTGCAAGTTTAAAACAGCAATTTTATCGTGATTTCACAAAAATCCACCGTTTCGAAGAAAAGAAACCTGAATTTATCAGTTTGAATAGTTAAAAACAGCGTTTTTCTATGTTTTTGCAAGTTTAAAACAGCAATTTTATCGTCATTTCTCATAAATCGCCGTTTCACACGAAAGAAACATGAATTTATCTGTTTGAATAGTTGAAAACAGCGTTTTTCTATGTTTTTGCAAGTTTAAAACAGCAATTTTATCGTCATTTCTCATAAATCGCCGTTGCACACGAAAGAAACATTAATTTATCAGTTTGAATAGTTCAATACAGCGTTTTTCTATGTTTTTGCAAGTTTAAAACAGCAATTTTATCGTCATTTCACATAAATCGCCGTTTCACACGAAAGAAACTTGAATTTGTTAGTTTGAATAGTTCAAAACAGCGTTTTTCTATTTTTTGCAAGTTTAAAACAGCAATTTTATCGTCATTTCTCATAAATCGCCGTTTCGCACGAAAGAAACATAAATTTGTCAGTTTGAATAGTTCAAAACAGCGTTTTTCTATGTTTTTGCAAGTATAAAACAGCAGTTTTATCGTGATTTCACAAAAATCCACCGTTTTGAACGAAAGAAACCTGAATTTATCAGTTTGAATAGTTAAAAACAGCGTTTTTCTATGTTTTTGCAAGTTTAAAACAGCAATTTTATTGTCATTTCTCATAAATCGCCGTTTCGCACGAAAGAAACATGAATTTATCAGTTTGAATAGTTAAAAACAGCGTTTTTCTATGTTTTTGCAAGTTTAAAACAGCAATTTTATCGTCATTTCTCATTAATCGCCCTTTCACACGAAAGAAACATGAATTTGTCAGTTTGAATAGTTCAAAACAGCGTTTTTCTATGTTTTTGCAAGTTTAAAACAGCAATTTTATCGTCATTTCTCATAAATCGCCGTTTCACACGAAAGAAATACGAATTTATCAGTTTGAAAAGTTGAAAACAGCGTTTTTCTATGTTTTTGCAAGTTTAAAACAGCAAGTTTAAAACAGCAATTTTATCGTCATTTCCCATAAATCGCCGTTTTGCACGAAAGAAACATTAATTTATCAGTTTGAATAGTTGAAAACAGCGTTTTTCTATGTTTTTGCAAGTTTAAAACAGCAATTTAATCGTCATTTCTCATAAATCGCCGTTTCACACGAAAGAAACTTGAATTTGTCAGTTTGAATAGTTCGAAACAGCGTTTTTCTATGTTTTTGCAAGTTTAAAACAGAAATTTTATCGTCCTTTCTCATAAATCGCCGTTTCGCACGAAAGAAACATAAATTTGTCAGTTTGAATAGTTCAAAACAGCGTTTTTCTATGTTTTTGCAAGTATAAAACAGCAGTTTTATCGTGATTTCACAAAACTTCACCGTTTCGAACGAAAGAAACCTGAATTTCTCAGTTTGAAAAGTTAAAAACAGCGTTTTTCTATGTTTTTGCAAGTTTAAAACAGCAATTTTATCGTGATTTTACAAAAATCCACCGTTTCGATTAAAAGAAACCTGAATTTATCAGTTTGAATAGTTAAAAACAGCGCTTTTCTATGTTTTTGCAAGTTTAAAACAGCAATTTTATCGTCATTTCTCATAAATCGCCGTTTCACACGAAAGAACTATGAATTTATCAGTTTGAATAGTTGAAAACAGCGTTTTTCTATGTTTTTGCAAGTTTAAAACAGCAATTTTATCGTCATTTCTCATAAATCGCCGTTTCGCACGAAAGAAACATGAATTTGTCAGTTTGAATAGTTCAAAACAGCGTTTTTCTATGTTTTTGCAAGTGTAAAACAGCAATTTTATCGTCATTTCTCATAAATCGCCGTTTCACACGAAAGAAACATGAATTTATCAGTTTGAATAGTTGAAAACAGCGTTGTTCTATGTTTTTGCAAATTTAAAACAGCAATTTTATCGTTATTCTCATAAATCGCCGTTTCACACGAAAGAAACATGAATTTGTCAGTTTGAATAGTTAAAAACAGCGTTTTTCTATGTTTTTGCAAGTTTAAAACAGCAATTTTATCGTCATTTCTCATAAATCGCCGTTTCACACGAAAGAAACATGAATTTGCCAGTTTGAATAGTTCAAAACAGCGTTTTTCTATGTTTTTGCAAGTTTAAAACAGCAAATTTATCGTAATTTCTCATAAATCGCCGTTGCGCACAAAAGAAACATAAATTTGTCAATTTGAATAGTTCAAAACAGCGTTTTTCTATGTTTTTGCAAGTATAAAACAGCAGTTTTATCGTGATTTCACAAAAATCCACCGTTTCGAACGAAAGAAACCTGAATTTATCAGTTTGAATAGTTAAAAACAGCGTTTTTCTATGTTTTTGCAAGTTTAAAACAGCAATTTTATCGTGATTTCACAAAAATCCACCGTTTCGAACAAAAGAAACCTGAATTTATCAGTTTGAATAGTTAAAAACAGCGTTTTTCTATGTTTTTGCAAGTTTAAAACAGCAATTTTATCGTCATTTCTCATAAATCGCCGTTTCACACGAAAGAAACATGAATTTATCAGTTTGAATAGTTGAAAACAGCGTTTTTCTATGTTTTTGCAAGTTTAAAACAGCAATTTTATCGTCATTTCTCATAAATCGCCGTTGCACACGAAAGAAACATTAATTTATCAGTTTGAATAGTTGAAAACAGCGTTTTTCAATGTTTTTGCAAGTTTAAAACAGCAATTTTATCGTCATTTCTCATAAATCGCCGTTTCACACGAAAGAAACATGAATTTGTCAGTTTGAATAGTTGAAAACAGCGTTTTTCTATGTTTTTGCAAGTTTAAAACAGCAGTTTTATCGTGATTTCACAAAAATCTACCGTTTCGAACGAAAGAAACCTGAATTTATCAGTTTGAATAGATAAAAACAGCGTTTTTCTATGTTTCTGCAAGTTTAAAACAGCAATTTTATCGTCATTTCTCATAAATCGACGTTTCACACGAAAGAAACATGAATTTGTCAGTTTGAATAGTTAAAAACAGCGTTTTTCTATGTTTTTGCAAGTTTAAAACAGCAATTTTATCGTCATTTCTCATAAATCGCCGTTTCACACGAAAGAAACATGAATTTGTCAGTTTGAATAGTTCAAAACAGCGTTTTTCTATGTTTTTGCAAGTTTAAAACAGCAAATTTATCGTAATTTCTCATAAATCGCCGTTGCGCACAAAAGAAACATAAATTTGTCAATTTGAATAGTTCAAAACAGCGTTTTTCTATGTTTTTGCAAGTATAAAACAGCAGTTTTATCGTGATTTCACAAAAATCCACCGTTTCGAACGAAAGAAACCTGAATTTATCAGTTTGAATAGTTCAAAACAGCGTTTTTCTATGTTTTTGCAAGTATAAAACAGCAGTTTTATCGTGATTTCACAAAAATCCACCGTTTTGAACGAAAGAAACCTGAATTTATCAGTTTGAATAGTTAAAAACAGCGTTTTTCTATGTTTTTGCAAGTTTAAAACAGCAATTTTATTGTCATTTCTCATAAATCGCCGTTTCGCATGAAAGAAACATGAATTTATCAGTTTGAATAGTTAAAAACAGCGTTTTTCTATGTTTTTGCAAGTTTAAAACAGCAATTTTATCGTCATTTCTCATTAATCGCCCTTTCACACGAAAGAAACATGAATTTGTCAGTTTGAATAGTTCAAAACAGCGTTTTTCTATGTTTTTGCAAGTTTAAAACAGCAATTTTATCGTCATTTCTCATAAATCGCCGTTTCACACGAAAGAAATACGAATTTATCAGTTTGAATAGTTGAAAACAGCGTTTTTCTATGTTTTTGCAAGTTTAAAACAGCAAGTTTAAAACAGCAATTTTATCGTCATTTCCCATAAATCGCCGTTTTGCACGAAAGAAACATTAATTTATCAGTTTGAATAGTTGAAAACAGCGTTTTTCTATGTTTTTGCAAGTTTAAAACAGCAATTTAATCGTCATTTCTCATAAATCGCCGTTTCACACGAAAGAAACTTGAATTTGTCAGTTTGAATAGTTCGAAACAGCGTTTTTCTATGTTTTTGCAAGTTTAAAACAGAAATTTTATCGTCCTTTCTCATAAATCGCCGTTTCGCACGAAAGAAACATAAATTTGTCAGTTTGAATAGTTCAAAACAGCGTTTTTCTATGTTTTTGCAAGTATAAAACAGCAGTTTTATCGTGATTTCACAAAACTTCACCGTTTCGAACGAAAGAAACCTGAATTTTTCAGTTTGAAAAGTTAAAAACAGCGTTTTTCTATGTTTTTGCAAGTTTAAAACAGCAATTTTATCGTGATTTTACAAAAATCCACCGTTTCGATTAAAAGAAACCTGAATTTATCAGTTTGAATAGTTAAAAACAGCGCTTTTCTATGTTTTTGCAAGTTTAAAACAGCAATTTTATCGTCATTTCTCATAAATCGCCGTTTCACACGAAAGAACTATGAATTTATCAGTTTGAATAGTTGAAAACAGCGTTTTTCTATGTTTTTGCAAGTTTAAAACAGCAATTTTATCGTCATTTCTCATAAATCGCCGTTTCGCACGAAAGAAACATGAATTTGTCAGTTTGAATAGTTCAAAACAGCGTTTTTCTATGTTTTTGCAAGTGTAAAACAGCAATTTTATCGTCATTTCTCATAAATCGCCGTTTCACACGAAAGAAACATGAATTTATCAGTTTGAATAGTTGAAAACAGCGTTGTTCTATGTTTTTGCAAATTTAAAACAGCAATTTTATCGTTATTCTCATAAATCGCCGTTTCACACGAAAGAAACATGAATTTGTCAGTTTGAATAGTTAAAAACAGCGTTTCTCTATGTTTTTGCAAGTTTAAAACAGCAGTTTTATCGTCATTTCTCATAAATCGACGTTTCACACGAAAGAAACATGAATTTGTCAGTTTGAATAGTTAAAAACAGCGTTTTTCTATGTTTTTGCAAGTTTAAAACAGCAATTTTATCGTCATTTCTCATAAATCGCCGTTTCACACGAAAGAAACATGAATTTGCCAGTTTGAATAGTTCAAAACAGCGTTTTTCTATGTTTTTGCAAGTTCAAAACAGCAAATTTATCGTAATTTCTCATAAATCGCCGTTGCGCACAAAAGAAACATAAATTTGTCAATTTGAATAGTTCAAAACAGCGTTTTTCTATGTTTTTGCAAGTATAAAACAGCAGTTTTATCGTGATTTCACAAAAATCCACCGTTTCGAACGAAAGAAACCTGAATTTATCAGTTTGAATAGTTAAAAACAGCGTTTTTCTATGTTTTTGCAAGTTTAAAACAGCAATTTTATCGTGATTTCACAAAAATCCACCGTTTCGAACAAAAGAAACCTGAATTTATCAGTTTGAATAGTTAAAAACAGCGTTTTTCTATGTTTTTGCAAGTTTAAAACAGCAATTTTATCGTCATTTCTCATAAATCGCCGTTTCACACGAAAGAAACATGAATTTATCAGTTTGAATAGTTGAAAACAGCGTTTTTCTATGTTTTTGCAAGTTTAAAACAGCAATTTTATCGTCATTTCTCATAAATCGCCGTTGCACACGAAAGAAACATTAATTTATCAGTTTGAATAGTTGAAAACAGCGTTTTTCAATGTTTTTGCAAGTTTAAAACAGCAATTTTATCGTCATTTCTCATAAATCGCCGTTTCACACGAAAGAAACATGAATTTGTCAGTTTGAATAGTTGAAAACAGCGTTTTTCTATGTTTTTGCAAGTTTAAAACAGCAGTTTTATCGTGATTTCACAAAAATCTACCGTTTCGAACGAAAGAAACCTGAATTTATCAGTTTGAATAGATAAAAACAGCGTTTTTCTATGTTTCTGCAAGTTTAAAACAGCAATTTTATCGTCATTTCTCATAAATCGACGTTTCACACGAAAGAAACATGAATTTGTCAGTTTGAATAGTTAAAAACAGCGTTTTTCTATGTTTTTGCAAGTTTAAAACAGCAATTTTATCGTCATTTCTCATAAATCGCCGTTTCACACGAAAGAAACATGAATTTGTCAGTTTGAATAGTTCAAAACAGCGTTTTTCTATGTTTTTGCAAGTTTAAAACAGCAAATTTATCGTAATTTCTCATAAATCGCCGTTGCGCACAAAAGAAACATAAATTTGTCAATTTGAATAGTTCAAAACAGCGTTTTTCTATGTTTTTGCAAGTATAAAACAGCAGTTTTATCGTGATTTCACAAAAATCCACCGTTTCGAACGAAAGAAACCTGAATTTATCAGTTTGAATAGTTCAAAACAGCGTTTTTCTATGTTTTTGCAAGTATAAAACAGCAGTTTTATCGTGATTTCACAAAAATCCACCGTTTTGAACGAAAGAAACCTGAATTTATCAGTTTGAATAGTTAAAAACAGCGTTTTTCTATGTTTTTGCAAGTTTAAAACAGCAATTTTATTGTCATTTCTCATAAATCGCCGTTTCGCATGAAAGAAACATGAATTTATCAGTTTGAATAGTTAAAAACAGCGTTTTTCTATGTTTTTGCAAGTTTAAAACAGCAATTTTATCGTCATTTCTCATTAATCGCCCTTTCACACGAAAGAAACATGAATTTGTCAGTTTGAATAGTTCAAAACAGCGTTTTTCTATGTTTTTGCAAGTTTAAAACAGCAATTTTATCGTCATTTCTCATAAATCGCCGTTTCACACGAAAGAAATACGAATTTATCAGTTTGAATAGTTGAAAACAGCGTTTTTCTATGTTTTTGCAAGTTTAAAACAGCAAGTTTAAAACAGCAATTTTATCGTCATTTCCCATAAATCGCCGTTTTGCACGAAAGAAACATTAATTTATCAGTTTGAATAGTTGAAAACAGCGTTTTTCTATGTTTTTGCAAGTTTAAAACAGCAATTTAATCGTCATTTCTCATAAATCGCCGTTTCACACGAAAGAAACTTGAATTTGTCAGTTTGAATAGTTCGAAACAGCGTTTTTCTATGTTTTTGCAAGTTTAAAACAGAAATTTTATCGTCCTTTCTCATAAATCGCCGTTTCGCACGAAAGAAACATAAATTTGTCAGTTTGAATAGTTCAAAACAGCGTTTTTCTATGTTTTTGCAAGTATAAAACAGCAGTTTTATCGTGATTTCACAAAACTTCACCGTTTCGAACGAAAGAAACCTGAATTTTTCAGTTTGAAAAGTTAAAAACAGCGTTTTTCTATGTTTTTGCAAGTTTAAAACAGCAATTTTATCGTGATTTTACAAAAATCCACCGTTTCGATTAAAAGAAACCTGAATTTATCAGTTTGAATAGTTAAAAACAGCGCTTTTCTATGTTTTTGCAAGTTTAAAACAGCAATTTTATCGTCATTTCTCATAAATCGCCGTTTCACACGAAAGAACTATGAATTTATCAGTTTGAATAGTTGAAAACAGCGTTTTTCTATGTTTTTGCAAGTTTAAAACAGCAATTTTATCGTCATTTCTCATAAATCGCCGTTTCGCACGAAAGAAACATGAATTTGTCAGTTTGAATAGTTCAAAACAGCGTTTTTCTATGTTTTTGCAAGTGTAAAACAGCAATTTTATCGTCATTTCTCATAAATCGCCGTTTCACACGAAAGAAACATGAATTTATCAGTTTGAATAGTTGAAAACAGCGTTGTTCTATGTTTTTGCAAATTTAAAACAGCAATTTTATCGTTATTCTCATAAATCGCCGTTTCACACGAAAGAAACATGAATTTGTCAGTTTGAATAGTTAAAAACAGCGTTTCTCTATGTTTTTGCAAGTTTAAAACAGCAGTTTTATCGTCATTTCTCATAAATCGACGTTTCACACGAAAGAAACATGAATTTGCCAGTTTGAATAGTTCAAAACAGCGTTTTTCTATGTTTTTGCAAGTTCAAAACAGCAAATTTATCGTAATTTCTCATAAATCGCCGTTGCGCACAAAAGAAACATAAATTTGTCAATTTGAATAGTTCAAAACAGCGTTTTTCTATGTTTTTGCAAGTATAAAACAGCAGTTTTATCGTGATTTCACAAAAATCCACCGTTTCGAACGAAAGAAACCTGAATTTATCAGTTTGAATAGTTAAAAACAGCGTTTTTCTATGTTTTTGCAAGTTTAAAACAGCAATTTTATCGTGATTTCACAAAAATCCACCGTTTCGAACAAAAGAAACCTGAATTTATCAGTTTGAATAGTTAAAAACAGCGTTTTTCTATGTTTTTGCAAGTTTAAAACAGCAATTTTATCGTCATTTCTCATAAATCGCCGTTTCACACGAAAGAAACATGAATTTATCAGTTTGAATAGTTGAAAACAGCGTTTTTCTATGTTTTTGCAAGTTTAAAACAGCAATTTTATCGTCATTTCTCATAAATCGCCGTTGCACACGAAAGAAACATTAATTTATCAGTTTGAATAGTTGAAAACAGCGTTTTTCAATGTTTTTGCAAGTTTAAAACAGCAATTTTATCGTCATTTCTCATAAATCGCCGTTTCACACGAAAGAAACATGAATTTGTCAGTTTGAATAGTTGAAAACAGCGTTTTTCTATGTTTTTGCAAGTTTAAAACAGCAGTTTTATCGTGATTTCACAAAAATCTACCGTTTCGAACGAAAGAAACCTGAATTTATCAGTTTGAATAGATAAAAACAGCGTTTTTCTATGTTTCTGCAAGTTTAAAACAGCAATTTTATCGTCATTTCTCATAAATCGACGTTTCACACGAAAGAAACATGAATTTGTCAGTTTGAATAGTTAAAAACAGCGTTTTTCTATGTTTTTGCAAGTTTAAAACAGCAATTTTATCGTCATTTCTCATAAATCGCCGTTTCACACGAAAGAAACATGAATTTGTCAGTTTGAATAGTTCAAAACAGCGTTTTTCTATGTTTTTGCAAGTTTAAAACAGCAAATTTATCGTAATTTCTCATAAATCGCCGTTGCGCACAAAAGAAACATAAATTTGTCAATTTGAATAGTTCAAAACAGCGTTTTTCTATGTTTTTGCAAGTATAAAACAGCAGTTTTATCGTGATTTCACAAAAATCCACCGTTTCGAACGAAAGAAACCTGAATTTATCAGTTTGAATAGTTCAAAACAGCGTTTTTCTATGTTTTTGCAAGTATAAAACAGCAGTTTTATCGTGATTTCACAAAAATCCACCGTTTTGAACGAAAGAAACCTGAATTTATCAGTTTGAATAGTTAAAAACAGCGTTTTTCTATGTTTTTGCAAGTTTAAAACAGCAATTTTATTGTCATTTCTCATAAATCGCCGTTTCGCATGAAAGAAACATGAATTTATCAGTTTGAATAGTTAAAAACAGCGTTTTTCTATGTTTTTGCAAGTTTAAAACAGCAATTTTATCGTCATTTCTCATTAATCGCCCTTTCACACGAAAGAAACATGAATTTGTCAGTTTGAATAGTTCAAAACAGCGTTTTTCTATGTTTTTGCAAGTTTAAAACAGCAATTTTATCGTCATTTCTCATAAATCGCCGTTTCACACGAAAGAAATACGAATTTATCAGTTTGAATAGTTGAAAACAGCGTTTTTCTATGTTTTTGCAAGTTTAAAACAGCAAGTTTAAAACAGCAATTTTATCGTCATTTCCCATAAATCGCCGTTTTGCACGAAAGAAACATTAATTTATCAGTTTGAATAGTTGAAAACAGCGTTTTTCTATGTTTTTGCAAGTTTAAAACAGCAATTTAATCGTCATTTCTCATAAATCGCCGTTTCACACGAAAGAAACTTGAATTTGTCAGTTTGAATAGTTCGAAACAGCGTTTTTCTATGTTTTTGCAAGTTTAAAACAGAAATTTTATCGTCCTTTCTCATAAATCGCCGTTTCGCACGAAAGAAACATAAATTTGTCAGTTTGAATAGTTCAAAACAGCGTTTTTCTATGTTTTTGCAAGTATAAAACAGCAGTTTTATCGTGATTTCACAAAACTTCACCGTTTCGAACGAAAGAAACCTGAATTTTTCAGTTTGAAAAGTTAAAAACAGCGTTTTTCTATGTTTTTGCAAGTTTAAAACAGCAATTTTATCGTGATTTTACAAAAATCCACCGTTTCGATTAAAAGAAACCTGAATTTATCAGTTTGAATAGTTAAAAACAGCGCTTTTCTATGTTTTTGCAAGTTTAAAACAGCAATTTTATCGTCATTTCTCATAAATCGCCGTTTCACACGAAAGAACTATGAATTTATCAGTTTGAATAGTTGAAAACAGCGTTTTTCTATGTTTTTGCAAGTTTAAAACAGCAATTTTATCGTCATTTCTCATAAATCGCCGTTTCGCACGAAAGAAACATGAATTTGTCAGTTTGAATAGTTCAAAACAGCGTTTTTCTATGTTTTTGCAAGTGTAAAACAGCAATTTTATCGTCATTTCTCATAAATCGCCGTTTCACACGAAAGAAACATGAATTTATCAGTTTGAATAGTTGAAAACAGCGTTGTTCTATGTTTTTGCAAATTTAAAACAGCAATTTTATCGTTATTCTCATAAATCGCCGTTTCACACGAAAGAAACATGAATTTGTCAGTTTGAATAGTTAAAAACAGCGTTTCTCTATGTTTTTGCAAGTTTAAAACAGCAGTTTTATCGTCATTTCTCATAAATCGACGTTTCACACGAAAGAAACATGAATTTGTCAGTTTGAATAGTTAAAAACAGCGTTTTTCTATGTTTTTGCAAGTTTAAAACAGCAATTTTATCGTCATTTCTCATAAATCGCCGTTTCACACGAAAGAAACATGAATTTGCCAGTTTGAATAGTTCAAAACAGCGTTTTTCTATGTTTTTGCAAGTTCAAAACAGCAAATTTATCGTAATTTCTCATAAATCGCCGTTGCGCACAAAAGAAACATAAATTTGTCAATTTGAATAGTTCAAAACAGCGTTTTTCTATGTTTTTGCAAGTATAAAACAGCAGTTTTATCGTGACTTCACAAAAATCCACCGTTTCGAACGAAAGAAACCTGAATTTATCAGTTTGAATAGTTAAAAACAGCGTTTTTCTATGTTTTTGCAAGTTTAAAACAGCAATTTTATCGTGATTTCACAAAAATCCACCGTTTCGAACAAAAGAAACCTGAATTTATCAGTTTGAATAGTTAAAAACAGCGTTTTTCTATGTTTTTGCAAGTTTAAAACAGCAATTTTATCGTCATTTCTCATAAATCGCCGTTTCACACGAAAGAAACATGAATTTATCAGTTTGAATAGTTGAAAACAGCGTTTTTCTATGTTTTTGCAAGTTTAAAACAGCAATTTTATCGTCATTTCTCATAAATCGCCGTTGCACACGAAAGAAACATTAATTTATCAGTTTGAATAGTTGAAAACAGCGTTTTTCAATGTTTTTGCAAGTTTAAAACAGCAATTTTATCGTCATTTCTCATAAATCGCCGTTTCACACGAAAGAAACATGAATTTGTCAGTTTGAATAGTTGAAAACAGCGTTTTTCTATGTTTTTGCAAGTTTAAAACAGCAGTTTTATCGTGATTTCACAAAAATCTACCGTTTCGAACGAAAGAAACCTGAATTTATCAGTTTGAATAGATAAAAACAGCGTTTTTCTATGTTTTTGCAAGTTTAAAACAGCAATTTTATCGTCATTTCTCATAAATCGACGTTTCACACGAAAGAAACATGAATTTGTCAGTTTGAATAGTTAAAAACAGCGTTTTTCTATGTTTTTGCAAGTTTAAAACAGCAATTTTAACGTCATTTCTCATAAATCGCCGTTTCACACGAAAGAAACATGAATTTGTCAGTTTGAATAGTTCAAAACAGCGTTTTTCTATGTTTTTGCAAGTTTAAAACAGCAATTTTATCGTAATTTCTCATAAATCGCCTTTGCGCACAAAAGAAACATAAATTTGTCAGTTTGAATAGTTCAAAACAGCGTTTTTCTATGTTTTTGCAAGTATAGAACAGCAGTTTTATCGTGATTTCACAAAAATCCACCGTTTCGAACGAAAGAAACCTGAATTTATCAGTTTGAATAGTTAAAAACAGCGTTTTTCTATGTTTTTGCAAGTTTAAAACAGCAATTTTATCGTCATTTCTCATAAATCGCCGTTTCACACGAAAGAAACATGAATTTGTCAGTTTGAATAGTTGAAAACAGCGTTTTTCTATGTTTTTGCAAGTTTAAAACAGCAGTTTTATCGTGATTTCACAAAAATCTACCGTTTCGAACGAAAGAAACCTGAATTTATCAGTTTGAATAGATAAAAACAGCGTTTTTCTATGTTTCTGCAAGTTTAAAACAGCAATTTTATCGTCATTTCTCATAAATCGACGTTTCACACGAAAGAAACATGAATTTGTCAGTTTGAATAGTTAAAAACAGCGTTTTTCTATGTTTTTGCAAGTTTAAAACAGCAATTTTATCGTCATTTCTCATAAATCGCCGTTTCACACGAAAGAAACATGAATTTGTCAGTTTGAATAGTTCAAAACAGCGTTTTTCTATGTTTTTGCAAGTTTAAAACAGCAAATTTATCGTAATTTCTCATAAATCGCCGTTGCGCACAAAAGAAACATAAATTTGTCAATTTGAATAGTTCAAAACAGCGTTTTTCTATGTTTTTGCAAGTATAAAACAGCAGTTTTATCGTGATTTCACAAAAATCCACCGTTTCGAACGAAAGAAACCTGAATTTATCAGTTTGAATAGTTCAAAACAGCGTTTTTCTATGTTTTTGCAAGTATAAAACAGCAGTTTTATCGTGATTTCACAAAAATCCACCGTTTTGAACGAAAGAAACCTGAATTTATCAGTTTGAATAGTTAAAAACAGCGTTTTTCTATGTTTTTGCAAGTTTAAAACAGCAATTTTATTGTCATTTCTCATAAATCGCCGTTTCGCATGAAAGAAACATGAATTTATCAGTTTGAATAGTTAAAAACAGCGTTTTTCTATGTTTTTGCAAGTTTAAAACAGCAATTTTATCGTCATTTCTCATTAATCGCCCTTTCACACGAAAGAAACATGAATTTGTCAGTTTGAATAGTTCAAAACAGCGTTTTTCTATGTTTTTGCAAGTTTAAAACAGCAATTTTATCGTCATTTCTCATAAATCGCCGTTTCACACGAAAGAAATACGAATTTATCAGTTTGAATAGTTGAAAACAGCGTTTTTCTATGTTTTTGCAAGTTTAAAACAGCAAGTTTAAAACAGCAATTTTATCGTCATTTCCCATAAATCGCCGTTTTGCACGAAAGAAACATTAATTTATCAGTTTGAATAGTTGAAAACAGCGTTTTTCTATGTTTTTGCAAGTTTAAAACAGCAATTTAATCGTCATTTCTCATAAATCGCCGTTTCACACGAAAGAAACTTGAATTTGTCAGTTTGAATAGTTCGAAACAGCGTTTTTCTATGTTTTTGCAAGTTTAAAACAGAAATTTTATCGTCCTTTCTCATAAATCGCCGTTTCGCACGAAAGAAACATAAATTTGTCAGTTTGAATAGTTCAAAACAGCGTTTTTCTATGTTTTTGCAAGTATAAAACAGCAGTTTTATCGTGATTTCACAAAACTTCACCGTTTCGAACGAAAGAAACCTGAATTTTTCAGTTTGAAAAGTTAAAAACAGCGTTTTTCTATGTTTTTGCAAGTTTAAAACAGCAATTTTATCGTGATTTTACAAAAATCCACCGTTTCGATTAAAAGAAACCTGAATTTATCAGTTTGAATAGTTAAAAACAGCGCTTTTCTATGTTTTTGCAAGTTTAAAACAGCAATTTTATCGTCATTTCTCATAAATCGCCGTTTCACACGAAAGAACTATGAATTTATCAGTTTGAATAGTTGAAAACAGCGTTTTTCTATGTTTTTGCAAGTTTAAAACAGCAATTTTATCGTCATTTCTCATAAATCGCCGTTTCGCACGAAAGAAACATGAATTTGTCAGTTTGAATAGTTCAAAACAGCGTTTTTCTATGTTTTTGCAAGTGTAAAACAGCAATTTTATCGTCATTTCTCATAAATCGCCGTTTCACACGAAAGAAACATGAATTTATCAGTTTGAATAGTTGAAAACAGCGTTGTTCTATGTTTTTGCAAATTTAAAACAGCAATTTTATCGTTATTCTCATAAATCGCCGTTTCACACGAAAGAAACATGAATTTGTCAGTTTGAATAGTTAAAAACAGCGTTTCTCTATGTTTTTGCAAGTTTAAAACAGCAGTTTTATCGTCATTTCTCATAAATCGACGTTTCACACGAAAGAAACATGAATTTGTCAGTTTGAATAGTTAAAAACAGCGTTTTTCTATGTTTTTGCAAGTTTAAAACAGCAATTTTATCGTCATTTCTCATAAATCGCCGTTTCACACGAAAGAAACATGAATTTGCCAGTTTGAATAGTTCAAAACAGCGTTTTTCTATGTTTTTGCAAGTTCAAAACAGCAAATTTATCGTAATTTCTCATAAATCGCCGTTGCGCACAAAAGAAACATAAATTTGTCAATTTGAATAGTTCAAAACAGCGTTTTTCTATGTTTTTGCAAGTATAAAACAGCAGTTTTATCGTGACTTCACAAAAATCCACCGTTTCGAACGAAAGAAACCTGAATTTATCAGTTTGAATAGTTAAAAACAGCGTTTTTCTATGTTTTTGCAAGTTTAAAACAGCAATTTTATCGTGATTTCACAAAAATCCACCGTTTCGAACAAAAGAAACCTGAATTTATCAGTTTGAATAGTTAAAAACAGCGTTTTTCTATGTTTTTGCAAGTTTAAAACAGCAATTTTATCGTCATTTCTCATAAATCGCCGTTTCACACGAAAGAAACATGAATTTATCAGTTTGAATAGTTGAAAACAGCGTTTTTCTATGTTTTTGCAAGTTTAAAACAGCAATTTTATCGTCATTTCTCATAAATCGCCGTTGCACACGAAAGAAACATTAATTTATCAGTTTGAATAGTTGAAAACAGCGTTTTTCAATGTTTTTGCAAGTTTAAAACAGCAATTTTATCGTCATTTCTCATAAATCGCCGTTTCACACGAAAGAAACATGAATTTGTCAGTTTGAATAGTTGAAAACAGCGTTTTTCTATGTTTTTGCAAGTTTAAAACAGCAGTTTTATCGTGATTTCACAAAAATCTACCGTTTCGAACGAAAGAAACCTGAATTTATCAGTTTGAATAGATAAAAACAGCGTTTTTCTATGTTTTTGCAAGTTTAAAACAGCAATTTTATCGTCATTTCTCATAAATCGACGTTTCACACGAAAGAAACATGAATTTGTCAGTTTGAATAGTTAAAAACAGCGTTTTTCTATGTTTTTGCAAGTTTAAAACAGCAATTTTAACGTCATTTCTCATAAATCGCCGTTTCACACGAAAGAAACATGAATTTGTCAGTTTGAATAGTTCAAAACAGCGTTTTTCTATGTTTTTGCAAGTTTAAAACAGCAATTTTATCGTAATTTCTCATAAATCGCCTTTGCGCACAAAAGAAACATAAATTTGTCAGTTTGAATAGTTCAAAACAGCGTTTTTCTATGTTTTTGCAAGTATAGAACAGCAGTTTTATCGTGATTTCACAAAAATCCACCGTTTCGAACGAAAGAAACCTGAATTTATCAGTTTGAATAGTTAAAAACAGCGTTTTTCTATGTTTTTGCAAGTTTAAAACAGCAATTTTATCGTGATTTCACAAAAATCCACCGTTTCGAACAAAAGAAACCTGAATTTATCAGTTTGAATAGTTAAAAACAGCGTTTTTCTATGTTTTTGCAAGTTTAAAACAGCAATTTTATCGTCATTTCTCATAAATCGCCGTTTCACACGAAAGAAACATGAATTTATCAATTTGAATAGTTGAAAACAGCGTTTTTCTATGTGTTTGCAAGTTTAAAACAGCAATTTTATCGTCATTTCTCATAAATCGCCGTTGCACACGAAAGAAACATGAATTTGTCAGTTTAAATAGTTCAAAATAGCGTTTTTCTATGTTTTTGCAAGTTTAAAACAGCAATTTTATCGTCATTTCTCATAAATCGCCGTTTCGCACGAAAGAAACATTAATTTATCAGTTTGAATAGTTCAAAACAGCGTTTTTCTATGTTTTTGCAAGTTTAAAACAGCAGTTTAATCGTGATTTCACAAAAGTCCACCGTTTCGAACGAAAGAAACCTGAATTTATCAGTTTGAATAGTTGAAACAGTGTTTTTCTATGTTTTTGCAAGTTTAAAACAGCAATTTTATCGTCATTTCTCATAAATCGCCGTTTCACACGAAAGAAACATGAATTTGTCAGTTTGAATAGTTCAAAACAGCGTTTTTCTATGTTTTTGCAAGTTTAAAATAGCAATTTTATTGTCATTTCTCATAAATCGCCGTTTCGCACGAAAGAAACATGAATTTATCAGTTTGAATAGTTAAAAACAGCGTTTTTCTATGTTTTTGCAAGTTTAAAACAGCAATTTTATCGTCATTTCTCATTAATCGCCGTTTCACATTAAAGAAACATGAAATTGTCAGTTTGAATAGTTCAAAACAGCGTTCTTCTATGTTTTTGCAAGTTTAAAACAGCAATTTTATCGTCATTTCCCATAAATCGCCGTTTCGCACGAAAGAAACATTAATTTATCAGTTTGAATAGTTGACAACAGCGTTTTTCAATGTTTTTGCAAGTTTAAAACAGCAATTTTATCGTCATTTCTCATAAATCGCCGTTTCACACGAAAGAAACATGAATTTGTCAGTTTGAATAGTTCAAAACAGCGTTTTTCTATGTTTTTGCAAGTTTAAAACAGCAGTTTTATCGTGATTTCACAAAAATCTACCGTTTCGAACGAAAGAAACCTGAATTTATCAGTTTGAATAGATAAAAACAGCGTTTTTCTATGTTTCTGCAAGTTTAAAACAGCAATTTTATCGTCATTTCTCATAAATC
Organism: Poecilus cupreus; assembly: GCA_963942605.1. Lineage (NCBI taxonomy): Eukaryota > Metazoa > Arthropoda > Insecta > Coleoptera > Carabidae > Poecilus > Poecilus cupreus. The sequence continues at coordinate 86,118 of CAWWDY010002048.1, forward strand.
GACGTTTCACACGAAAGAAACATGAATTTGTCAGTTTGAATAGTTAAAAACAGCGTTTTTCTATGTTTTTGCAAGTTTAAAACAGCAATTTTATCGTCATTTCTCATAAATCGCCGTTTCACACGAAAGAAACATGAATTTGTCAGTTTGAATAGTTCAAAACAGCGTTTTTCTATGTTTTTGCAAGTTTGAAACAGCAATTTTATCGTAATTTCTCATAAATCGCCTTTGCGCACAAAAGAAACATAAATTTGTCAGTTTGAATAGTTCAAAACAGCGTTTTTCTATGTTTTTGCAAGTATAAAACAGCAGTTTTATCGTGATTTCACAAAAATTGACCGTTTCGAACGAAAGAAACCTGAATTTATCAGTTTGAATAGTTAAAAACAGCGTTTTTCTATGTTTTTGCAAGTTTAAAACAGCAATTTTATCGTCATTTCTCATAAATCGCCGTTTCACATGAAAGAAACATGAATTTATCAGTTTGAATAGTTGAAAACAGCGTTTTTCTATGTGTTTGCAAGTTTAAAACAGCAATTTTATCGTCATTTCTCATAAATCGCCGTTGCACACGAAAGAAACATGAATTTGTCAGTTTGAATAGTTCAAAATAGCGTTTTTCTATGTTTTTGCAAGTTTAAAACAGCAATTTTATCGTCATTTCTCATAAATCGCCGTTTCGCACGAAAGAAACATGAATTTATCAGTTTGAATAGTTGAAAACAGCGTTTTTCTATGTTTTGTGCAAGTTTAAAACAGCAATTTTATCGTCATTTCTCATAAATCGCCGTTTCACACAAAAGAAACATGAATTTGTCAGTTTGAATAGTTCAAAACAGCGTTTTTCTATGTTTTTGCAAGTTTAAAACAGCAGTTTAATCGTGATTTCACAAAAATCCACCGTTTCGAACGAAAGAAACCTGAATTTATCAGTTTGAATAGTTGAAACAGTGTTTTTCTATGTTTATGCAAGTTTAAAACAGCAATTTTATCGTCATTTCTCATAAATCGCCGTTTCACACGAAAGAAACATGAATTTGTCAGTTTGAATAGTTCAAAACAGCGTTTTTATATGTTTTTGCAAGTTTAAAATAGCAATTTTATTGTCATTTCTCATAAATCGCCGTTTCGCACGAAAGAAACATGAATTTATCAGTTTGAATAGTTAAAAACAGCGTTTTTCTATGTTTTTGCAAGTTTAAAACAGCAATTTTATCGTCATTTCTCATTAATCGCCGTTTCACACGAAAGAAACATGAAAGTGTCAGTTTGAATAGTTCAAAACAGCGTTTTTCTATGTTTTTGCAAGTTTAAAACAGCAATTTTATCGTCATTTCTCATAAATCGCCGTTTCACACGAAAGAAACATGAATTTGTCAGTTTGAATAGTTCAATACAGCGTTTTTCTATGTTTTTGCAAGTTTAAAACAGCAATTTTATCGTCATTTCTCATAAATCGCCGTTTCACACGAAAGAAATACGAATTTATCAGTTTGAATTGTTGAAAACAGCGTTTTTCTATGTTTTTGCAAGTTTAAAACATCAAGTTTAAAACAGCAATTTTATCGTCATTTCCCATAAATCGCCGTTTTGCACGAAAGAAACATTAATTTATCAGTTTGAATAGTTGAAAACAGCGTTTTTCTATGTTTTTGCAAGTTTAAAACAGCAATTTAATCGTCATTTCTCATAAATCGCCATTTCACACGAAAGAAACTTGAATTTGTCAGTTTGAATAGTTCAAAACAGCGTTTTTCTATGTTTTTGCAAGTTTAAAACAGCAATTTTATCGTCATTTCTCATAAATCGCCGTTTCGCACGAAAGAAACATAAATTTGTCAGTTTGAATAGTTCAAAACAGCGTTTTTCTATGTTTTTGCAAGTATAAAACAGCAGCTTTATCGTGATTTCACAAAAATCCACCGTTTTGAACGAAAGAAACCTGAATTTATCAGTTTGAATAGTTAAAAACAGCGTTTTTCTATGTTTTTGCAAGTTTAAAACAGCAATTTTATTGTGATTTCACAAAAGTCCACCGTTTCGCACGAAAGAAACATGAATTTGTCAGTTTGAATAGTTCAAAACAGCGTTTTTCTATGTTTTTGCAAGTTTAAAACAGCAATTTTATCGTCATTTCTCATAAATCGCCGTTTCACACGAAAGAAACATGAATTTGTCAGTTTGAATAGTTCAAAACAGCGTTTTTCTATGTTTTTGCAAGTTTAAAACAGCAATTTTATCGTAATTTCTCATAAATCGCCGTTGCGCACAAAAGAAACATAAATTTGTCAGTTTGAATAGTTCAAAACAGCGTTTTTCTATGTTTTTGCAAGTATAAAACAGCAGTTTTATCGTGATTTCACAAAAATCCACCGTTTCGAACGAAAGAAACCTGAATTTATCAGTTTGAATAGTTAAAAACAGCGTTTTTCTATGTTTTTGCAAGTTTAAAACAGCAATTTTATCGTGGTTTCACAAAAATCCACCGTTTCGAACAAAAGAAACCTGAATTTATCAGTTTGAATAGTTAAAAACAGCGTTTTTCTATGTTTTTGCAAGTTTAAAACAGCAATTTTATCGTCATTTCTCATAAATCGCCGTTTCACACGAAAGAAACATGAATTTATCAGTTTGAATAGTTGAAAACAGCGTTTTTCTATGTTTTTGCAAGTTTAAAACAGCAATTTTATCGTCATTTCTCATAAATCGCCGTTGCACACGAAAGAAACATGAATTTGTCAGTTTGAATAGTTCAAAATAGCGTTTTTCTATGTTTTTGCAAGTTTAAAACAGCAATTTTATCGTCATTTCTCATAAATCGCCGTTTCGCACGAAAGAAACATGAATTTATCTGTTTGAATAGTTGAAAACAGCGTTTTTCTATGTTTTGTGCAAGTTTAAAACAGCAATTTTATCGTCATTTCTCATAAATCGCCGTTTCACACAAAAGAAACATGAATTTGTCAGTTTGAATAGTTCAAAACAGAGTTTTTCTATGTTTGTGCAAGTTTAAAACAGCAGTTTAATCGTGATTTCACAAAAATCCACCGTTTCGAACGAAAGAAACCTGAATTTATCAGTTTGAATAGTTGAAAACAGTGTTTTTCTATGTTTTTGCAAGTTTAAAACAGCAATTTTATCGTCATTTCTCATAAATCGCCGTTTCACACGAAAGAAACATGAATTTGTCAGTTTGAATAGTTCAAAACAGCGTTTTTCTATGTTTTTGCAAGTTTAAAATAGCAATTTTATTGTCATTTCTCATAAATCGCCGTTTCGCACGAAAGAAACATGAATTTATCAGTTTGAATAGTTAAAAACAGCGTTTTTCTATGTTTTTGCAAGTTTAAAACAGCAATTTTATCGTCATTTCTCATTAATCGCCGTTTCACACGAAAGAAACATGAAATTGTCAGTTTGAATAGTTCAAAACAGCGTTTTTCTATGTTTTTGCAAGTTTAAAACAGCAATTTTATCGTCATTTCTCATAAATCGCCGTTTCACACGAAAGAAACATGAATTTGTCAGTTTGAATAGTTCAATACAGCGTTTTTCTATGTTTTTGCAAGTTTAAAACAGCAATTTTATCGTCATTTCTCATAAATCGCCGTTTCACACGAAAGAAATACGAATTTATCAGTTTGAATTGTTGAAAACAGCGTTTTTCTATGTTTTTGCAAGTTTAAAACAGCAAGTTTAAAACAGCAATTTTATAGTCATTTCCCATAAATCGCCGTTTTGCACGAAAGAAACATTAATTTATCAGTTTGAATAGTTGAAAACAGCGTTTTTCTATGTTTTTGCAAGTTTAAAACAGCAATTTTATCGTCATTTCTCATAAATCGCCGTTTCACACGAAAGAAACATGAATTTATCAGTTTGAATAGTTGAAAACAGCGTTGTTCTATGTTTTTGCAAGTTTAAAACAGCAATTTTATCGTTATTCTCATAAATCGCCGTTTCACACGAAAGAAACATGAATTTGTCAGTTTGAATAGTTAAAAATAGCAGTTTTATCGTCATTTCTCATAAATCGCCGTTTCGCACGAAAGAAACATGATTTTATCAGTTTGAATAGTTGAAAACAGCGTTTTTCTATGTTTTTGCAAGTTTAAAACAGCAGTTTTATCGTGATTTCACAAAAATCCACGGTTTCGAACGAAAGAAACCTGAATTTATCAGTTTGAATAGTTGAAAACAGCGTTTTCTATGTTTATGCAAGTTTAAAACAGCAATTTTATCGTCATTTCTCATAAATCGCCGTTTCACACGAAAAAAACATGAATTTGTCAATTTGAATAGTTCAAAACAGCGTTTTTCTATGTTTTTGCAAGTTTAAAACAGCAATTTTATTGTCATTTCCCATAAATCGCCGTTTCGCACGAAAGAAACATGAATTTATCAGTTTGAATAGTTAAAAACAGCGTTTTCTATGTTTTTGCAAGTTTAAAACAGCAATTTTTTCGTCGTTTCTCATAAATCGCCGTTTCACACGAAAGAAACATGAATTTGTCAGTTTGAATAGTTCAAAACAGCGTTTTTCTATGTTTTTGCAAGATTAAAACAGCAATTTTATCGTCATTTCTCATAAATCGCCGTTTCACACGAAAGAAACATAAATTTGTCAGTTTGAATAGTTCAAAACAGCGTTTTTCTATATTTTTGCAAGTTTAAAACAGCAGTTTTATCGTGATTTCACAAAAATCCACCGTTTCGAACGAAAGAAACCTGAATTTATCAGTTTGAATAGTTAAAAACAGCGTTTTTCTATGTTTTTGCAAGTTTAAAAACAGCAATTTTATCGTGATTTCACAAAAATCCACCGTTTCGAACGAAAGAAACCTGAATTTATCAGTTTGAATAGTTAAAAACAGCGTTTTTCTATTTTTCTGCAAGTTTAAAACAGCAATTTTATCGTCATTTCTCATAAATCGCCGTTTCACATGAAAGAAACATGAATTTGTCAGTTTGAATAGTTCAAAACAGCGTTTTTCTATGTTTTTGCAAGTTTAAAACAGCAGTTTTATCGTCATTTCTCATAAATCGCCGTTTCACACGAAAGAAACATGAATTTGTCAGTTTGAATAGTTCAAAACAGCGTTTTTCTATGTTTTTGCAAGTTTAAAACAGCAAGTTTAAAACAGCAATTTTATCGTCATTTCCCATAAATCGCCATTTTGCACGAAAGAAACATTAATTTATCAGTTTGAATAGTTGAAAACAGCGTTTTTCTATGTTTTTGCAAGTTTAAAAACAGCAATTTAATCGTCATTTCTCATAAATCGCCGTTTCACACGAAAGAAACTTGAATTTGTCAGTTTGAATAGTTCAAAACAGCGTTTTTCTATGTTTTTGCAAGTTTAAAACAGCAATTTTATCGTCCTTTCTCATAAATCGCCGTTTCGCACGAAAGAAACATAAATTAATCAGTTTGAATAGTTCAAAACAGCGTTTTTCTATGTTTTTGCAAGTATAAAACAGCAGGTTTATCGTGATTTCACAAAAATCCACCGTTTCGAACGAAAGAAACCTGAATTTTTTAGTTTGAATAGTTAAAAACAGCGTTTTTCTATGTTTTTGCAAGTTTAAAACAGCAATTTTATCGTGATTTAACAAAAATCTACCGTTTCGAACAAAAGAAACCTGAATTTATCAGTTTAAATAGTTTAAAACAGCGCTTTCCTATGTTTTTGCAAGTTTAAAACAGCAATTTTAACGTCATTTCTCATAAATCGCCGTTTCACACGAAAGAAACATGAATTTATCAGTTTGAATAGTTGAAAACAGCGTTTTTTTATGTTTTTGCAAGTTTAAAACAGCAATTTTATCGTCATTTCTCATAAATCGCCGTTTCGCACGAAAGAAACATGAATTTGTCAGTTTGAATAGTTCAAAACAGCGTTTTTCTATGTTTTTGCAAGTTTAAAACAGCAATTTTATCGTCATTTCTCATAAATCGCCGTTTCACAAGAAAGAAACATGAATTTATCAGTTTGAATAGTTGAAAACAGCGTTGTTCTAAGTTTTTGCAAGTTTAAAACAGCAATTTTATCGTTATTCTCATAAATCGCCGTTTCATACGAAAGAAACATGAATTTGTCAGTTTGAATAGTTAAAAACAGCGTTTCTCTATGTTTTTGCAAGTTTAAAACAGCAGTTTTATCGTCATATCTCATAAATCGCCGTTTCACACGAAAGAAACATGAGTTTATTAGTTTGAATAGTTGGAAACAGCGTTTTTCTATGTTTTTGCAAGTTTAAAACAGCAATTTTATCGTCATTTCTCATAAATCGCCCTTTCACACGAAAGAAACATGAATTTGTCAGTTTGAATAGTTCAAAACAGCGTTTTTCCATGTTTTATCAAGTTCAAAACAGCAATTTTATCGTCATTTCTCATAAATCGCCGTTTCGCACGAAAGAAATATGAATTTATTAGTTTGAATAGTTGAAAACAGCGTTTTTCTATGTTTTTGCAAGTTTAAAACAGCAATTTTATCGTGATATCACAAAAATCCACCGTTCCGAACGAAAGAAACCTGAATTTATCAGTTTGAATAGTTAAAAACAGCGTTTTTCTATGTTTTTGCAAGTTTAAAACAGCAATTTTATCGTGATTTCACAAAAATCCACTGTTTCGAACAAAAGAAACCTGAATTTATCAGTTTGAATAGTTAAAAACAGCGTTTTTCTATGTTTTTGCAAGTTTAAAACAGCAATTTCATCGTCATTTCTCATAAATCGCCGTTTCGCACGAAAGAAACATGAATTTGTCAGTTTGAATAGTTAAAAACAGCGTTTCTCTATGTTTTTGCAAGTTTAAAACAGCAGTTTTATTGTCATTTCTCATAAATCGCCGTTTCACACGAAAGAAACATGAATTTATTAGTTTGAATAGTTGGAAACAGCGTTTTTCTATGTTTTTGCAAGTTTAAAACAGCAATTTTATCGTCATTTCTCATAAATCGCCCTTCCACACGAAAGAAACATGAATTTGTAAGTTTGAATAGTTCAAAACAGCGTTTTTCCATGTTTTATCAAGTTCAAAACAGCAATTTTATCGTCATTTCTCATAAATCGCAGTTTCGCACGAAAGAAACATGAATTTATCAGTTTGAATAGTTGAAAACAGCGTTTTTCTATGTTTTTGCAAGTTTAAAACAGCAATTTTATCGTGATTTCACAAAAATCCACCGTTTCGAACGGAAGAAACCTGAATTTATCAGTTTGAATAGTTAAAAACAGCGTTTTTCTATGTTTTTGCAAGTTTAAAACAGCAATTTTATCGTGATTTCACAAAAATCCACTGTTTCAAACGAAAGAAACCTGAATTTATCAGTTTGAATAGTTAAAAACAGCGTTTTTCTACGTTTTTGCAAGTTTAAAACAGCTATTTCATCGTTATTTCTCATAAATCGCCGTTTCGCAAGAAAGAAACATGAATTTGTCAGTTTGAAGAGTTCAAAACAGCGTTTTTCTATGTTTTTGCAAGTTTAAAACAGCAATTTTATCGTCATTTCTCATAAATCGCCGTTTCACCACGAAAGAAACATGAATTTGTCAGTTTGAATAGTTCAAAACAGCGTTTTTCTATGTTTTTGCATGTTTAAAACAGCAGTTTTATAGTGATTTCACAAAAATCCACCGTTTCGAACGAAAGAAACCTGAATTTATCAGTTTGAATAGTTAAAAACAGCGTTTTTCTATGTTTTTGCAAGTTTAAAACAGCAATTTTATCGTCATTTTTCATAAATCGCCGTTTCACGCGAAAGAAACATGAATTTATCAGTTTGAATAGTTGAAAACAGCGTTTTCTATGTTTTTGCAAGTTTAAAACAGCAATTTTATCGTCATTTCTCATAAATCGCCGTTTCACACGAAAGAAACATGAATTTGTCGGTTTGAATAGTTCAAAACAGCGTTTTTCTATGTTTTTGCAAGTTTAAAAACAGCAATTTTATCGTCATTTCTCATAAATCGCCGTTTCGCACGAAAGAAACATGAATTTATCAGCTTAAATAGTTGAAAACAGCGTTTTTCTATTTTTCTGCAAGTTTAAAACAGCAATTTTATCGTCATTTCTCATAAATCGCCGTTTCACACGAAAGAAACATGAATTTGTCAGTTTGAATAGTTCAAAACAGCGTTTTTCTATGTTTTTGCAAGTTTAAAACAGCAGTTTTATCGTCATTTCTCATAAATCGCCGTTTCACTCGAAAGAAACATGAATTTGTCAGTTTGAATAGTTCAAAACAGCGTTTTTCTATGTTTTTGCAAGTTTAAAACAGCAATTTTATCGTCATTTCTCATAAATCGCCTTTTCACACGAAAGAAACATGAATTTGTCATTTTGAATAGTTCAAAACAGCGTTTTTCTATGTTTTTGCAAGTTTAAAACAGCAATTTTATCGTCATTTCTCATAAATCGCCGTTTCACACGAAGTAAACTTGAATTTATCTAGTTTGAATAGTTAAAAACAGCGTTTTTCTATGTTTTTTCAAGTTTAAAACAGCAATTTTATTGTCATTTCTCATAAATCGCCGTTTCACACGAAAGAAACTTGAATTTGTCAGTTTGAATAGTTTCAAAACAGCGTTTTCTATGTTTTTGCAAGTTTAAAACAGCAATTTTATCGTCATTTCTCATAAATCGCCTTTCACACGAAAGAAACATGAATTTGTCATTTTGAATAGTTCAAAACAGCGTTTTTTCTATGTTTTTGCAAGTTTAAAACAGCAATTTTATCGTCATTTCTCATAAATCGCCGTTTTCACCAAAAGAAACATGAATTTGTCAGTTTGAGTAGTTCAAAACAGCGTTTTTTCTATGTTTTTGCAAGTTTAAAACAGCAGTTTTATCGTGATTTCACAAAAATCCACCGTTTCGAACGAAAGAAACCTGAATTTATCAGTTTGAATTGTTGAAAACAGCGTTTTTCTCTATGTTTATGCAAGTTTAAAACAGCAATTTTATCGTCATTTCTCATAAATCCGCCGTTTCACACGAAAGAAACATGAATTTGTCAGTTTTAATAGTTCAAAAACAGCGTTTTTTCTATGTTTTTGCAAGTTTTAAAACAGCAGTTTTATCGTGATTTCACAAAAATCCACCGTTCTTGAACGAAAGAAACCTGAATTTATCAGTTGGAATAGTTAAAAACAGAGTTTTTCTATGTTTTTGCAAGTTTAAAACAGCAATTTTTATCGTGATTTCACAAAAATCCACCGTTTCGAACAAAAGAAACCTGAATTTATCAGTTTGAATAGTTAAAAACAGCGTTTTTCTATGTTTTTGCAAGTTTAAAACAGCAGTTTTATCGTGATTTCACAAAATCCACCGTTTCAAACGAAAGAAACCTGAATTTATCAGTTTGAATAGTTGAAAACTGCGTTTTTCTATGTTTATGCAAGTTTAAAACAGCAATTTTATCGTCTTTTCTCATAAATCGCCGTTTCACACGAAAGAAACATGAATTTGTCAGTTTGAATAGTTCAAAACAGCGTTTTTCTATGTTTTTGCAAGTTTAAAAACAGCAATTTTATTGTCATTTCTCATAAGTCGCCGTTTCGCACGGAAGAAACATGAATTTATCAGTTTGAATAGTTAAAAACAGCGTTTTTCTATGTTTTTGCAAGTTTTAAAACAGCAATTTTATCGTCATTTCTCATAAATCGCCGTTTCACACGAAAGAAACATGAATTTGTCAGTTTGAATAGTTCAAAACAGCGTTTTTCTATGTTTTTGCAAGTTTAAAACAGCAATTTTATCGTCATTTCTCATAAATCGCCGTTTCACACGAAAGAAACATGAATTTGTCAGTTTGAATAGTTCAAAACAGCGTTTTTCTATGTTTTTGCAAGTTTAAAACAGCAGTTTTATAGTGATTTCACAAAAATCCACCGTTTCGAACGAAAGAAACATGAATTTGTCAGTTTGAATAGTTAAAAACAGCGTTTTTTCTATGTTTTTGCAAGTTTAAAACAGCAATTTTATTGTCATTTCTCATAAGTCGCCGTTTCGCACGGAAGAAACATGAATTTATCAGTTTGAATAGTTAAAAACAGCGTTTTTCTATGTTTTTGCAAGTTTAAAACAGCAATTTTATCGTCATTTCTCATAAATCGCCGTTTCACACGAAAGAAACATGAATTTGTCAGTTTGAATAGTTAAAAACAGCGTTTTTCTATGTTTTTGCAAGTTTAAAACAGCAATTTTATTGTCATTTCTCATAAGTCGCCGTTTCGCACGGAAGAAACATGAATTTATCAGTTTGAATAGTTAAAAACAGCGTTTTTCTATGTTTTTGCAAGTTTAAAACAGCAATTTTATCGTCATTCCTCATAAGTCGCCGTTTCGCACGGAAGAAACATGAATTTATCAGTTTGAATAGTTAAAAACAGCGTTTTTCTATGTTTTTGCAAGTTTAAAACAGCAATTTTATCGTCATTTCTCATAAATCGCCGTTTCACACGAAAGAAACATGAATTTGTCAGTTTGAATAGTTAAAAACAGCGTTTTTCTATGTTTTTGCAAGTTTAAAACAGCAATTTTATCGTCATTTCTCATAAATCGCCTTTTCACACGAAAGAAACATGAATTTGTCATTTTGAATATTTCAAAACAGCGTTTTTCTATGTTTTTGCAAGTTTAAAAAGCAATTTTATCTTCATTTCTCATAAATCGCCGTTTCACACGAAGGAAACATGAATTTATCAGTTTGAATAGTTGAAAACAGCGTTTTTCTATGTTTTTTCAAGTTTAAAACAGCAATTTTATCGTCATTTCTCATAAATCGCCGTTTCACACGAAAGAAACTTGAATTTGTCAGTTGGAATAGTTCAAAACAGCGTTTTTCTATGTTTTTGCAAGTTTAAAACAGCAATTTTATCGTCATTTCTCATAAATCGCCTTTTCACACGAAAGAAACATGAATTTGTCATTTTGAATAGTTCAAAACAGCGTTTTTCTATGTTTTTGCAAGTTTAAAACAGCAATTTTATCGTCATTTCTCATAAATCGCCGTTTCACACAAAAGAAACATGAATTTGTCAGTTTGAGTAGTTCAAAACAGCGTTTTTCTATGTTTTTGCAAGTTTAAAACAGCAGTTTTATCGTGATTTCACAAAAATTTACCGTTTGAACGAAAGAAACCTGAATTTATCAGTTTGAATAGTTGAAAACAGCGTTTTTCTATGTTTATGCAAGTTTAAAACAGCAATTTTATCGTCATTTCTCATAAATCGCCGTTTCACACGAAAGAAACATGAATTTGTCAGTTTGAATAGTTCAAAACAGCGTTTTTCTATGTTTTTGCAAGTTTAAAACAGCAGTTTTATCGTGATTTCACAAAAATCCACCGTTTTGAACGAAAGAAACCTGAATTTATCAGTTTTAATAGTTAAAAACAGAGTTTTTCTATGTTTTTGCAAGTTTAAAACAGCAATTTTATCGTGATTTCACAAAAATCCACCGTTTCGAACAAAAGAAACCTGAATTTATCAGTTTGAATAGTTAAAAACAGCGTTTTTCTATGTTTTTGCAAGTTTAAAACAGCAATTTTATTGTCATTTCTCATAAGTCGCCGTTTCGCACGGAAGAAACATGAATTTATCAGTTTGAATAGTTAAAAAACAGCGTTTTTCTATGTTTTTGCAAGTTTAAAACAGCAATTTTATCGTCATTTCTCATAAATCGCCGTTTCACACGAAAGAAACATGAATTTGTCAGTTTGAATAGTTCAAAACAGCGTTTTTCTATGTTTTTGCAAGTTTAAAACAGCAATTTTATCGTCATTTCTCATAAATCGCCGTTTCACACGAAAGAAACATGAATTTGTCAGTTTGAATAGTTCAAAACAGCGTTTTTCTATGTTTTTGCAAGTTTAAAACAGCAGTTTTATAGTGATTTCACAAAAATCCACCGTTTCGAACGAAAGAAACATGAATTTATCAGTTTGAATAGTTAAAAACAGCGTTTTTCTATGTTTTTGCAAGTTTAAAACAGCAATTTTATTGTCATTTCTCATAAGTCGCCGTTTCGCACGGAAGAAACATGAATTTATCAGTTTGAATAGTTAAAAACAGCGTTTTTCTATGTTTTTGCAAGTTTAAAAACAGCAATTTTATCGTCATTCCTCATAAATCGCCGTTTCACACGAAAGAAACATGAATTTGTCAGTTTGAATAGTTCAAAACAGCGTTTTTCTATGTTTTTGCAAGTTTAAAACAGCAATTTTATCGTCATTTCTCATAAATCGCCTTTTCACACGAAAGAAACATGAATTTGTCATTTTGAATATTTCAAAACAGCGTTTTTCTATGTTTTTGCAAGTTTAAAAAGCAATTTTATCTTCATTTCTCATAAATCGCCGTTTCACACGAAGGAAACATGAATTTATCAGTTTGAATAGTTGAAAACAGCGTTTTTCTATGTTTTTTCAAGTTTAAAACAGCAATTTTATCGTCATTTCTCATAAATCGCCGTTTCACACGAAAGAAACTTGAATTTGTCAGTTTGAATAGTTCAAAACAGCGTTTTTCTATGTTTTTGCAAGTTTAAAACAGCAATTTTATCGTCATTTCTCATAAATCGCCTTTTCACACGAAAGAAACATGAATTTGTCATTTTGAATAGTTCAAAACAGCGTTTTTCTATGTTTTTGCAAGTTTAAAACAGCAATTTTATCGTCATTTCTCATAAATCGCCGTTTCACACAAAAGAAACATGAATTTGTCAGTTTGAGTAGTTCAAAACAGCGTTTTTCTATGTTTTTGCAAGTTTAAAACAGCAGTTTTATCGTGATTTCACAAAAATTTACCGTTTGAACGAAAGAAACCTGAATTTATCAGTTTGAATAGTTGAAAACAGCGTTTTTCTATGTTTATGCAAGTTTAAAACAGCAATTTTATCGTCATTTCTCATAAATCGCCGTTTCACACGAAAGAAACATGAATTTGTCAGTTTGAATAGTTCAAAACAGCGTTTTTCTATGTTTCTGCAAGTTTAAAACAGCAGTTTTATCGTGATTTCACAAAAATCCACCGTTTTGAACGAAAGAAACCTGAATTTATCAGTTTTAATAGTTAAAAACAGAGTTTTTCTATGTTTTTGCAAGTTTAAAACAGCAATTTTATCGTGATTTCACAAAAATCCACCGTTTCGAACAAAAGAAACCTGAATTTATCAGTTTGAATAGTTAAAAACAGCGTTTTTCTATGTTTTTGCAAGTTTAAAACAGCAGTTTTATCGTGATTTCACAAAAATCCACCGTTTCGAACGAAAAAAACCTGAATTTATCAGTTTGAATAGTTGAAAACTGCGTTTTTCTATGTTTATGCAAGTTTAAAACAGCAATTTTATCGTCTTTTCTCATAAATCGCCGTTTCACACGAAAGAAACATGAATTTGTCAGTTTGAATAGTTCAAAACAGCGTTGTTCTATGTTTTTGCAAGTTTAAAACAGCAATTTTATTGTCATTTCTCATAAGTCGCCGTTTCGCACGGAAGAAACATGAATTTATAAGTTTGAAAAGTTAAAAACAGCGTTTTTCTATGTTTTTGCAAGTTTAAAACAGCATTTTATCGTCATTTCTCATAAATCGCCGTTTCACACGAAAGAAACATGAATTTGTCAGTTTGAATAGTTCAAAACTGCGTTTCTCTATGTTTTTGCAAGTTTAAAACAGCAATTTTATCGTCATTTCTCATAAATCGCCGTTTCACACGAAAGAAACATGAATTTGTCAGTTTGAATAGATCAAAACAGCGTTTTTCTATGTTTTTGCAAGTTTAAAACAGCAGTTTTATCGTGATTTCACAAAAATCCACCGTTTCGAACGAAAGAAACCTGAATTTATCATTTTGAATAGTTAAAAACAGCGTTTTTCTATGTTTTTGCAAGTTTAAAACAGCAATTTTATCGTCATTTCTCATAAATCGCCGTTTCACGCGAAAGAAACATGAATTTATCAGTTTGAATAGTTGAAAACAGCGTTTTTCTATGTTTTTGCAAGTTTAAAACAGCAATTTTATCGTCATTTCTCATAAATCTCCGTTTCACACGAAAGAAACATGAATTTGTCGGTTTGAATAGTTCAAAACAGCGTTTTTCTATGTTTTTGCAAGTTTAAAACAGCAATTTTATCGTCATTTCTCATAAATCGCCGTTTCACACGAAGGAAACATGAATTTATCAGTTTGAATAGTTGAAAACAGCGTTTTTCTATGTTTTTTCAAGTTTAAAACAGCAATTTTATCGTCATTTCTCATAAATCGCCGTTTCACACGAAAGAAACTTGAATTTGTCAGTTTGAATAGTTCAAAACAGCGTTTTTCTATGTTTTTGCAAGTTTAAAACAGCAATTTTATCGTCATTTCTCATAAATCGCCTTTTCACACGAAAGAAACATGAATTTGTCATTTTGAATAGTTCAAAACAGCGTTTTTCTATGTTTTTGCAAGTTTAAAACAGCAATTTTATCGTCATTTCTCATAAATCGCCGTTTCACACAAAAGAAACATGAATTTGTCAGTTTGAGTAGTTCAAAACAGCGTTTTTCTATGTTTTTGCAAGTTTAAAACAGCAGTTTTATCGTGATTTCACAAAAATTTACCGTTTCGAACGAAAGAAACCTGAATTTATCAGTTTGAATAGTTGAAAACAGCGTTTTTCTATGTTTATGCAAGTTTAAAACAGCAATTTTATTGTCATTTCTCATAAATCGCCGTTTCACACGAAGGAAACTTGAATTTATCAGTTTGAATAGTTCAAAACAGCGTTTTTCTATGTTTTTGCAAGTTTAAAACAGCAGTTTTATCGTGATTTCACAAAAATCCACCGTTTTGAACGAAAGAAACCTGAATTTATCAGTTGGAATAGTTAAAAACAGAGTTTTTCTATGTTTTTGCAAGTTTAAAACATCAATTTTATCGTGATTTCACAAAAATCCACCGTTTCGAACAAAAGAAACCTGAATTTATCAGTTTGAATAGTTAAAAACAGCGTTTTTCTATGTTTTTGCAAGTTTAAAACAGCAGTTTTATCGTGATTTCACAAAAATCCACCGTTTCGAACGAAAGAAACCTGAATTTATCAGTTTGAATAGTTGAAAACTGCGTTTTTCTATGTTTATGCAAGTTTAAAACAGCAATTTTATCGTCTTTTGTCATAAATCGCCGTTTCACACGAAAGAAACATGAATTTGTCAGTTTGAATAGTTCAAAACAGCGTTTTTCTATGTTTTTGCAAGTTTAAAACAGCAATTTTATTGTCATTTCTCATAAGTCGCCGTTTCGCACGGAAGAAACATGAATTTATAAGTTTGAATAGTTTAAAACAGCGTTTTTCTATGTTTTTGCAAGTTTAAAACAGCATTTTATCGTCATTTCTCATAAATCGCCGTTTCACACGAAAGAAACATGAATTTGACATTTTGAATAGTTCAAAACAGCGTTTTTCTATGTTTTTGCAAGTTTAAAACAGCAATTTTATCGTCATTTCTCATAAATCGCCGTTTCACACGAAGGAAACATGAATTTATCAGTTTGAATAGTTGAAAACAGCGTTTTTCTATGTTTTTTCAAGTTTAAAACAGCAATTTTATCGTCATTTCTCATAAATCGCCGTTTCACACGAAAGAAACTTGAATTTGTCAGTTTGAATAGTTCAAAACAGCGTTTTTCTATGTTTTTGCAAGTTTAAAACAGCAATTTTATCGTCATTTCTCATAAATCGCCTTTTCACACGAAAGAAACATGAATTTGTCATTTTGAATAGTTCAAAACAGCGTTTTTCTATGTTTTTGCAAGTTTAAAACAGCAATTTTATCGTCATTTCTCATAAATCGCCGTTTCACACAAAAGAAACATGAATTTGTCAGTTTGAGTAGTTCAAAACAGCGTTTTTCTATGTTTTTGCAAGTTTAAAACAGCAGTTTTATCGTGATTTCACAAAAATCCACCGTTTCGAACGAAAGAAACCTGAATTTATCAGTTTGAATAGTTGAAAACAGCGTTTTTCTATGTTTATGCAAGTTTAAAACAGCAATTTTATCTTCATTTCTCATAAATCGCCGTTTCACACGAAAGAAACATGAATTTATCAGTTTGAATAGTTGAAAACAGCGTTTTTCTATGTTTTTGCAAGTTTAAAACAGCAATTTTATCGTCATTTCTCATAAATCTCCGTTTCACACGAAAGAAACATGAATTTGTCGGTTTGAATAGTTCAAAACAGCGTTTTTCTATGTTTTTGCAAGTTTAAAACAGCAATTTTATCGTCATTTCTCATAAATCGCCGTTTCACACGAAGGAAACATGAATTTATCAGTTTGAATAGTTGAAAACAGCGTTTTTCTATGTTTTTTCAAGTTTAAAACAGCAATTTTATCGTCATTTCTCATAAATCGCCGTTTCACACGAAAGAAACTTGAATTTGTCAGTTTGAATAGTTCAAAACAGCGTTTTTCTATGTTTTTGCAAGTTTAAAACAGCAATTTTATCGTCATTTCTCATAAATCGCCTTTTCACACGAAAGAAACATGAATTTGTCATTTTGAATAGTTCAAAACAGCGTTTTTCTATGTTTTTGCAAGTTTAAAACAGCAATTTTATCGTCATTTCTCATAAATCGCCGTTTCACACAAAAGAAACATGAATTTGTCAGTTTGAGTAGTTCAAAACAGCGTTTTTCTATGTTTTTGCAAGTTTAAAACAGCAGTTTTATCGTGATTTCACAAAAATTTACCGTTTCGAACGAAAGAAACCTGAATTTATCAGTTTGAATAGTTGAAAACAGCGTTTTTCTATGTTTATGCAAGTTTAAAACAGCAATTTTATTGTCATTTCTCATAAATCGCCGTTTCACACGAAGGAAACTTGAATTTATCAGTTTGAATAGTTCAAAACAGCGTTTTTCTATGTTTTTGCAAGTTTAAAACAGCAGTTTTATCGTGATTTCACAAAAATCCACCGTTTTGAACGAAAGAAACCTGAATTTATCAGTTGGAATAGTTAAAAACAGAGTTTTTCTATGTTTTTGCAAGTTTAAAACATCAATTTTATCGTGATTTCACAAAAATCCACCGTTTCGAACAAAAGAAACCTGAATTTATCAGTTTGAATAGTTAAAAACAGCGTTTTTCTATGTTTTTGCAAGTTTAAAACAGCAGTTTTATCGTGATTTCACAAAAATCCACCGTTTCGAACGAAAGAAACCTGAATTTATCAGTTTGAATAGTTGAAAACTGCGTTTTTCTATGTTTATGCAAGTTTAAAACAGCAATTTTATCGTCTTTTGTCATAAATCGCCGTTTCACACGAAAGAAACATGAATTTGTCAGTTTGAATAGTTCAAAACAGCGTTTTTCTATGTTTTTGCAAGTTTAAAACAGCAATTTTATTGTCATTTCTCATAAGTCGCCGTTTCGCACGGAAGAAACATGAATTTATAAGTTTGAATAGTTTAAAACAGCGTTTTTCTATGTTTTTGCAAGTTTAAAACAGCATTTTATCGTCATTTCTCATAAATCGCCGTTTCACACGAAAGAAACATGAATTTGACATTTTGAATAGTTCAAAACAGCGTTTTTCTATGTTTTTGCAAGTTTAAAACAGCAATTTTATCGTCATTTCTCATAAATCGCCGTTTCACACGAAGGAAACATGAATTTATCAGTTTGAATAGTTGAAAACAGCGTTTTTCTATGTTTTTTCAAGTTTAAAACAGCAATTTTATCGTCATTTCTCATAAATCGCCGTTTCACACGAAAGAAACTTGAATTTGTCAGTTTGAATAGTTCAAAACAGCGTTTTTCTATGTTTTTGCAAGTTTAAAACAGCAATTTTATCGTCATTTCTCATAAATCGCCTTTTCACACGAAAGAAACATGAATTTGTCATTTTGAATAGTTCAAAACAGCGTTTTTCTATGTTTTTGCAAGTTTAAAACAGCAATTTTATCGTCATTTCTCATAAATCGCCGTTTCACACAAAAGAAACATGAATTTGTCAGTTTGAGTAGTTCAAAACAGCGTTTTTCTATGTTTTTGCAAGTTTAAAACAGCAGTTTTATCGTGATTTCACAAAAATCCACCGTTTCGAACGAAAGAAACCTGAATTTATCAGTTTGAATAGTTGAAAACAGCGTTTTTCTATGTTTATGCAAGTTTAAAACAGCAATTTTATCTTCATTTCTCATAAATCGCCGTTTCACACGAAGGAAACATGAATTTATCAGTTTGAATAGTTGAAAACAGCGTTTTTCTATGTTTTTTCAAGTTTAAAACAGCAATTTTATCGTCATTTCTCATAAATCGCCGTTTCACACGAAAGAAACTTGAATTTGTCAGTTTGAATAGTTCAAAACAGCGTTTTTCTATGTTTTTGCAAGTTTAAAACAGCAATTTTATCGTCATTTCTCATAAATCGCCTTTTCACACGAAAGAAACATGAATTTGTCATTTTGAATAGTTCAAAACAGCGTTTTTCTATGTTTTTGCAAGTTTAAAACAGCAATTTTATCGTCATTTCTCATAAATCGCCGTTTCACACAAAAGAAACATGTATTTGTCAGTTTGAGTAGTTCAAAACAGCGTTTTTCTATGTTTTTGCAAGTTTAAAACAGCAGTTTTATCGTGATTTCACAAAAATCCACCGTTTTGAACGAAAGAAACCTGAATTTATCAGTTGGAATAGTTAAAAACAGAGTTTTTCTATGTTTTTGCAAGTTTAAAACAGCAATTTTATCGTGATTTCACAAAAATCCACCGTTTCGAACAAAAGAAACCTGAATTTATCAGTTTTAATAGTTAAAAACAGCGTTTTTCTATGTTTTTGCAAGTTTAAAACAGCAGTTTTATCGTGATTTCACAAAAATCCACCGTTTCGAACGAAAGAAACCTGAATTTATCAGTTTGAATAGTTGAAAACTGCGTTTTTCTATGTTTATGCAAGTATAAAACAGCAATTTTATCGTCTTTTCTCATAAATCGCCGTTTCACACGAAAGAAACATGAATTTGTCAGTTTGAATAGTTCAAAACAGCGTTTTTCTATGTTTTTGCAAGTTTAAAACAGCAAGTTTATTGTCATTTCTCATAAGTCGCCGTTTCGCACGGAAGAAACATGAATTTATAAGTTTGAATAGTTAAAAACAGCGTTTTTCTATGTTTTTGCAAGTTTAAAACAGCATTTTATCGTCATTTCTCATAAATCGCCGTTTCACACGAAAGAATGAATTTGTCAGTTTGAATAGATCAAAACAGCGTTTTTCTATGTTTTTGCAAGTTTAAAACAGCAGTTTTATCGTGATTTCACAAAAATCCACCGTTTCGAACGAAAGAAACCTGAATTTATCATTTTGAATAGTTAAAAACAGCGTTTTCTATGTTTTTGCAAGTTTAAAACAGCAATTTTATCGTCATTTCTCATAAATCGCCGTTTCACGCGAAAGAAACATGAATTTATCAGTTTGAATAGTTGAAAACAGCGTTTTTCTATGTTTTTGCAAGTTTAAAACAGCAGTTTTATCGTGATTTCACAAAAATCCACCGTTTCGAACGAAAGAAACCTGAATTTATCAGTTTGAATAGTTGAAAACTGCGTTTTTCTATGTTTATGCAAGTTTAAAACAGCAATTTTATCGTCTTTTGTCATAAATCGCCGTTTCACACGAAAGAAACATGAATTTGTCAGTTTGAATAGTTCAAAACAGCGTTTTTCTATGTTTTTGCAAGTTTAAAACAGCAATTTTATTGTCATTTCTCATAAGTCGCCGTTTCGCACGGAAGAAACATGAATTTATAAGTTTGAATAGTTTAAAACAGCGTTTTTCTATGTTTTTGCAAGTTTAAAACAGCATTTTATCGTCATTTCTCATAAATCGCCGTTTCACACGAAAGAAACATGAATTTGTCAGTTTGAATAGTTCAAAACTGCGTTTCTCTATGTTTTTGCAAGTTTAAAACAGCAATTTTATCGTCATTTCTCATAAATCGCCGTTTCACACGAAAGAAACATGAATTTGTCAGTTTGAATAGTTCAAAACAGCGTTTTTCTATGTTTTTGCAAGTTTAAAACAGCAATTTTATCGTCATTTCTCATAAATCGCCTTTTCACACGAAAGAAACATGAATTTGTCATTTTGAATAGTTCAAAACAGCGTTTTTCTATGTTTTTGCAAGTTTAAAACAGCAATTTTATCGTCATTTCTCATAAATCGCCGTTTCACAGGAAGGAAACATGAATTTATCAGTTTGAATAGTTGAAAACAGCGTTTTTCTATGTTTTTTCAAGTTTAAAACAGCAATTTTATCGTCATTTCTCATAAATCGCCGTTTCACACGAAAGAAACTTGAATTTGTCAGTTTGAATAGTTCAAAACAGCGTTTTTCTATGTTTTTGCAAGTTTAAAACAGCAATTTTATCGTCATTTCTCATAAATCGCCTTTTCACACGAAAGAAACATGAATTTGTCATTTTGAATAGTTCAAAACAGCGTTTTTCTATGTTTTTGCAAGTTTAAAACAGCAATTTTATCGTCATTTCTCATAAATCGCCGTTTCACACAAAAGAAACATGAATTTGTCAGTTTGAGTAGTTCAAAACAGCGTTTTTCTATGTTTTTGCAAGTTTAAAACAGCAGTTTTATCGTGATTTCACAAAAATCCACCGTTTCGAACGAAAGAAACCTGAATTTATCAGTTTGAATAGTTGAAAACAGCGTTTTTCTATGTTTATGCAAGTTTAAAACAGCAATTTTATCTTCATTTCTCATAAATCGCCGTTTCACACGAAGGAAACATGAATTTATCAGTTTGAATAGTTGAAAACAGCGTTTTTCTATGTTTTTTCAAGTTTAAAACAGCAATTTTATCGTCATTTCTCATAAATCGCCGTTTCACACGAAAGAAACTTGAATTTGTCAGTTTGAATAGTTCAAAACAGCGTTTTTCTATGTTTTTGCAAGTTTAAAACAGCAATTTTATCGTCATTTCTCATAAATCGCCTTTTCACACGAAAGAAACATAAATTTGTCATTTTGAATAGTTCAAAACAGCGTTTTTCTATGTTTTTGCAAGTTTAAAACAGCAATTTTATCGTCATTTCTCATAAATCGCCGTTTCACACAAAAGAAACATGAATTTGTCAGTTTGAGTAGTTCAAAACAGCGTTTTTCTATGTTTTTGCAAGTTTAAAACAGCAGTTTTATCGTGATTTCACAAAAATCCACCGTTTCGAACGAAAGAAACCTGAATTTATCAGTTTGAATAGTTGAAAACAGCGTTTTTCTATGTTTATGCAAGTTTAAAACAGCAATTTTATCTTCATTTCTCATAAATCGCCGTTTCACACGAAGGAAACATTAATTTATCAGTTTGAATAGTTGAAAACAGCGTTTTTCTATGTTTTTTCAAGTTTAAAACAGCAATTTTATCGTCATTTCTCATAAATCGCCGTTTCACACGAAAGAAACTTGAATTTGTCAGTTTGAATAGTTCAAAACAGCGTTTTTCTATGTTTTTGCAAGTTTAAAACAGCAATTTTATCGTCATTTCTCATAAATCGCCTTTTCACACGAAAGAAACATAAATTTGTCATTTTGAATAGTTCAAAACAGCGTTTTTCTATGTTTTTGCAAGTTTAAAACAGCAATTTTATCGTCATTTCTCATAAATCGCCGTTTCACACAAAAGAAACATGTATTTGTCAGTTTGAGTAGTTCAAAACAGCGTTTTTCTATGTTTTTGCAAGTTTAAAACAGCAGTTTTATCGTGATTTCACAAAAATTTACCGTTTCGAACGAAAGAAACCTGAATTTATCAGTTTGAATAGTTGAAAACAGCGTTTTTCTATGTTTATGCAAGTTTAAAACAGCAATTTTATCGTCATTTCTCATAAATCGCCGTTTCACACGAAAGAAACATGAATTTGTCAGTTTGAATAGTTCAAAACAGCGTTTTTCTATGTTTTTGCAAGTTTAAAACAGCAGTTTTATCGTGATTTCACAAAAATCCACCGTTTTGAACGAAAGAAACCTGAATTTATCAGTTGGAATAGTTGAAAACAGAGTTTTTCTATGTTTTTGCAAGTTTAAAACAGCAATTTTATCGTGATTTCACAAAAATCCACCGTTTCGAACAAAAGAAACCTGAATTTATCAGTTTGAATAGTTAAAAACAGCGTTTTTCTATGTTTTTGCAAGTTTAAAACAGCAGTTTTATCGTGATTTCACAAAAATCCACCGTTTCGAACGAAAGAAACCTGAATTTATCAGTTTGAATAGTTGAAAACTGCGTTTTTCTATGTTTATGCAAGTATAAAACAGCAATTTTATCGTCTTTTCTCATAAATCGCCGTTTCACACGAAAGAAACATGAATTTGTCAGTTTGAATAGTTCAAAACAGCGTTTTTCTATGTTTTTGCAAGTTTAAAACAGCAAGTTTATTGTCATTTCTCATAAGTCGCCGTTTCGCACGGAAGAAACATGAATTTATAAGTTTGAATAGTTAAAAACAGCGTTTTTCTATGTTTTTGCAAGTTTAAAACAGCATTTTATCGTCATTTCTCATAAATCGCCGTTTCACACGAAAGAAACATGAATTTGTCAGTTTGAATAGTTCAAAACTGCGTTTCTCTATGTTTTTGCAAGTTTAAAACAGCAATTTTATCGTCATTTCTCATAAATCGCCGTTTCACACGAAAGAAACATGAATTTGTCAGTTTGAATAGATCAAAACAGCGTTTTTCTATGTTTTTGCAAGTTTAAAACAGCAGTTTTATCGTGATTTCACAAAAATCCACCGTTTCGAACGAAAGAAACCTGAATTTATCATTTTGAATAGTTAAAAACAGCGTTTTTCTATGTTTTTGCAAGTTTAAAACAGCAATTTTATCGTCATTTCTCATAAATCGCCGTTTCACGCGAAAGAAACATGAATTTATCAGTTTGAATAGTTGAAAACAGCGTTTTTCTATGTTTTTGCAAGTTTAAAACACCAATTTTATCGTCATTTCTCAAAAATCGCCGTTTCACACGAAAGAAACATGAATTTGTCGGTTTGAATAGTTCAAAACAGCGTTTTTCTATGTTTTTGCAAGTTTAAAACAGCAATTTTATCGTGATTTCACAAAAATCCACCGTTTCGAACAAAAGAAACCTGAATTTATCAGTTTGAATAGTAAAAAACAGCGTTTTTCTATGTTTTTGCAAGTTTAAAACAGCAGTTTTATCGTGATTTCACAAAAATCCACCGTTTCGAACGAAAGAAACCTGAATTTATCAGTTTGAATAGTTGAAAACTGCGTTTTTCTATGTTTATGCAAGTTTAAAACAGCAATTTTATCGTCTTTTGTCATAAATCGCCGTTTCACACGAAAGAAACATGAATTTGTCAGTTTGAATAGTTCAAAACAGCGTTTTTCTATGTTTTTGCAAGTTTAAAACAGCAATTTTATCGTCATTTCTCATAAATCGCCTTTTCACACGAAAGAAACATGAATTTGTCATTTTGAATAGTTCAAAACAGCGTTTTTCTATGTTTTTGCAAGTTTAAAACAGCAATTTTATCGTCATTTCTCATAAATCGCCGTTTCACACGAAGGAAACATGAATTTATCAGTTTGAATAGTTGAAAACAGCGTTTTTCTATGTTTTTTCAAGTTTAAAACAGCAATTTTATCGTCATTTCTCATAAATCGCCGTTTCACACGAAAGAAACTTGAATTTGTCAGTTTGAATAGTTCAAAACAGCGTTTTTCTATGTTTTTGCAAGTTTAAAACAGCAATTTTATCGTCATTTCTCATAAATCGCCTTTTCACACGAAAGAAACATGAATTTGTCATTTTGAATAGTTCAAAACAGCGTTTTTCTATGTTTTTGCAAGTTTAAAACAGCAATTTTATCGTCATTTCTCATAAATCGCCGTTTCACACAAAAGAAACATGAATTTGTCAGTTTGAGTAGTTCAAAACAGCGTTTTTCTATGTTTTTGCAAGTTTAAAACAGCAGTTTTATCGTGATTTCACAAAAATCCACCGTTTCGAACGAAAGAAACCTGAATTTATCAGTTTGAATAGTTGAAAACAGCGTTTTTCTATGTTTATGCAAGTTTAAAACAGCAATTTTATCTTCATTTCTCATAAATCGCCGTTTCACACGAAGGAAACATGAATTTATCAGTTTGAATAGTTGAAAACAGCGTTTTTCTATGTTTTTTCAAGTTTAAAACAGCAATTTTATCGTCATTTCTCATAAATCGCCGTTTCACACGAAAGAAACTTGAATTTGTCAGTTTGAATAGTTCAAAACAGCGTTTTTCTATGTTTTTGCAAGTTTAAAACAGCAATTTTATCGTCATTTCTCATAAATCGCCTTTTCACACGAAAGAAACATGAATTTGTCATTTTGAATAGTTCAAAACAGCGTTTTTCTATGTTTTTGCAAGTTTAAAACAGCAATTTTATCGTCATTTCTCATAAATCGCCGTTTCACACAAAAGAAACATGAATTTGTCAGTTTGAGTAGTTCAAAACAGCGTTTTTCTATGTTTTTGCAAGTTTAAAACAGCAGTTTTATCGTGATTTCACAAAAATTTACCGTTTCGAACGAAAGAAACCTGAATTTATCAGTTTGAATAGTTGAAAACAGCGTTTTTCTATGTTTATGCAAGTTTAAAACAGCAATTTTATCGTCATTTCTCATAAATCGCCGTTTCACACGAAAGAAACATGAATTTGTCAGTTTGAATAGTTCAAAACAGCGTTTTTCTATGTTTTTGCAAGTTTAAAACAGCAGTTTTATCGTGATTTCACAAAAATCCACCGTTTTGAACGAAAGAAACCTGAATTTATCAGTTGGAATAGTTAAAAACAGAGTTTTTCTATGTTTTTGCAAGTTTAAAACAGCAATTTTATCGTGATTTCACAAAAATCCACCGTTTCGAACAAAAGAAACCTGAATTTATCAGTTTGAATAGTTAAAAACAGCGTTTTTCTATGTTTTTGCAAGTTTAAAACAGCAGTTTTATCGTGATTTCACAAAAATCCACCGTTTCGAACGAAAGAAACCTGAATTTATCAGTTTGATCAGTTGAAAACTGCGTTTTTCTATGTTTATGCAAGTTTAAAACAGCAATTTTATCGTCTTTTCTCATAAATCGCCGTTTCACACGAAAGAAACATGAATTTGTCAGTTTGAATAGTTCAAAACAGCGTTTTTCTATGTTTTTGCAAGTTTAAATCAGCAATTTTATTGTCATTTCTCATAAGTCGCCGTTTCGCACGGAAGAAACATGAATTTATAAGTTTGAATAGTTAAAAACAGCGTTTTTCTATGTTTTTGCAAGTTTAAAACAGCATTTTATCGTCATTTCTCATAAATCGCCGTTTCACACGAAAGAAACATGAATTTGTCAGTTTGAATAGTTCAAAACTGCGTTTCTCTATGTTTTTGCAAGTTTAAAACAGCAATTTTATCGTCATTTCTCATAAATCGCCGTTTCACACGAAAGAAACATGAATTTGTCAGTTTGAATAGATCAAAACAGCGTTTTTCTATGTTTTTGCAAGTTTAAAACAGCAGTTTTATCGTGATTTCACAAAAATCCACCGTTTCGAACGAAAGAAACCTGAATTTATCATTTTGAATAGTTAAAAACAGCGTTTTTCTATGTTTTTGCAAGTTTAAAACAGCAATTTTATCGTCATTTCTCATAAATCGCCGTTTCACGCGAAAGAAACATGAATTTATCAGTTTGAATAGTTGAAAACAGCGTTTTTCTATGTTTTTGCAAGTTTAAAACAGCAATTTTATCGTCATTTCTCAAAAATCGCCGTTTCACACGAAAGAAACATGAATTTGTCGGTTTGAATAGTTCAAAACAGCGTTTTTCTATGTTTTTGCAAGTTTAAAACAGCAATTTTATCGTCATTTCTCATAAATCGCCGTTTCGCACGAAAGAAACATGAATTTATCAGTTTGAATAGTTGAAAACAGCGTTTTTCTATTTTTCTGCAAGTTTAAAACAGCAATTTTATCGTCATTTCTCATAAATCGCCGTTTCACACGAAAGAAACATGAATTTGTCAGTTTGAATAGTTCAAAACAGCGTTTTTCTATGTTTTTGCAAGTTTAAAACAGCAGTTTTATCGTCATTTCTCATAAATCGCCGTTTCACACGAAAGAAACATGAATTTGTCAGTTTGAATAGTTCAAAACAGCGTTTTTCTATGTTTTTGCAAGTTTAAAACAGCAATTTTATCGTCATTTCTCATAAATCGCCTTTTCACACGAAAGAAACATGAATTTGTCATTTTGAATAGTTCAAAACAGCGTTTTTCTATGTTTTTGCAAGTTTAAAACAGCAATTTTATCGTCATTTCTCATAAATCGCCGTTTCACACGAAGGAAACATGAATTTATCAGTTTGAATAGTTGAAAACAGCGTTTTTCTATGTTTTTTCAAGTTTAAAACAGCAATTTTATCGTCATTTCTCTTAAATCGCCGTTTCACACGAAAGAAACTTGAATTTGTCAGTTTGAATAGTTCAAAACAGCGTTTTTCTATGTTTTTGCAAGTTTAAAACAGCAATTTTATCGTCATTTCTCATAAATCGCCTTTTCACACGAAAGAAACATGAATTTGTCATTTTGAATAGTTCAAAACAGCGTTTTTCTATGTTTTTGCAAGTTTAAAACAGCAATTTTATCGTCATTTCTCATAAATCGCCGTTTCACACAAAAGAAACATGAATTTGTCAGTTTGAGTAGTTCAAAACAGCGTTTTTCTATGTTTTTGCAAGTTTAAAACAGCAGTTTTATCGTGATTTCACAAAAATCCACCGTTTCGAACAAAAGAAACCTGAATTTATCAGTTTGAATAGTTGAAAACAGCGTTTTTCTATGTTTATGCAAGTTTAAAACAGCAATTTTATCGTCATTTCTCATAAATCGCCGTTTCACACGAAAGAAACATGAATTTGTCAGTTTGAATAGTTCAAAGCAGCGTTTTTCTATGTTTTTGCAAGTTTAAAACAGCAGTTTTATCGTGATTTCACAAAAATCCACCGTTTTGAACGAAAGAAACCTGAATTTATCAGTTGGAATAGTTAAAAACAGAGTTTTTCTATGTTTTTGCAAGTTTAAAACAGCAATTTTATCGTGATTTCACAAAAATCCACCGTTTCGAACAAAAGAAACCTGAATTTATCAGTTTGAATAGTTAAAAACAGCGTTTTTCTATGTTTTTGCAAGTTTAAAACAGCAGTTTTATCGTGATTTCACAAAAATCCACCGTTTCGAACGAAAGAAACCTGAATTTATCAGTTTGAATAGTTGAAAACAGCGTTTTTCTATGTTTATGCAAGTTTAAAACAGCAATTTTATCTTCATTTCTCATAAATCGCCGTTTCACACGAAGGAAACATGAATTTATCAGTTTGAATAGTTGAAAACAGCGTTTTTCTATGTTTTTTTCAAGTTTAAAACAGCAATTTTATCGTCATTTCTCATAAATCGCCGTTTCACACGAAAGAAACTTGAATTTGTCAGTTTGAATAGTTCAAAACAGCGTTTTTCTATGTTTTTGCAAGTTTAAAACAGCAATTTTATCGTCATTTCTCATAAATCGCCTTTTCACACGAAAGAAACATGAATTTGTAATTTTGAATAGTTCAAAACAGCGTTTTTCTATGTTTTTGCAAGTTTAAAACAGCAATTTTATCGTCATTTCTCATAAATCGCCGTTTCACACAAAAGAAACATGAATTTGTCAGTTTGAGTAGTTCAAAACAGCGTTTTTCTATGTTTTTGCAAGTTTAAAACAGCAGTTTTATCGTGATTTCACAAAAATTTACCGTTTCGAACGAAAGAAACCTGAATTTATCAGTTTGAATAGTTGAAAACAGCGTTTTTCTATGTTTATGCAAGTTTAAAACAGCAATTTTATCGTCATTTCTCATAAATCGCCGTTTCACACGAAAGAAACATGAATTTGTCAGTTTGAATAGTTCAAAACAGCGTTTTTCTATGTTTTTGCAAGTTTAAAACAGCAGTTTTATCGTGATTTCACAAAAATCCACCGTTTTGAACGAAAGAAACCTGAATTTATCAGTTGGAATAGTTAAAAACAGAGTTTTTCTATGTTTTTGCAAGTTTAAAACAGCAATTTTATCGTGATTTCACAAAAATCCACCGTTTCGAACAAAAGAAACCTGAATTTATCAGTTTGAATAGTTAAAAACAGCGTTTTTCTATGTTTTTGCAAGTTTAAAACAGCAGTTTTATCGTGATTTCACAAAAATCCACCGTTTCGAACGGAAGAAACCTGAAGTTATCAGTTTGAATAGTTGAAAACTGCGTTTTTCTATGTTTATGCAAGTTTAAAACAGCAATTTTATCGTCTTTTCTCATAAATCGCCGTTTCACACGAAAGAAACATGAATTTGTCAGTTTGAATAGTTCAAAACAGCGTTTTTCTATGTTTTTGCAAGTTTAAAACAGCAATTTTATTGTCATTTCTCATAAGTCGCCGTTTCGCACGGAAGAAACATGAATTTATAAGTTTGAATAGTTAAAAACAGCGTTTTTCTATGTTTTTGCAAGTTTAAAACAGCATTTTATCGTCATTTCTCATTAATCGCCGTTTCACACGAAAGAAACATGAATTTGTCAGTTTGAATAGTTCAAAACTGCGTTTCTCTATGTTTTTGCAAGTTTAAAACAGCAATTTTATCGTCATTTCTCATAAATCGCCGTTTCACACGAAAGAAACATGAATTTGTCAGTTTGAATAGATCAAAACAGCGTTTTTCTATGTTTTTGCAAGTTTAAAACAGCAGTTTTATCGTGATTTCACAAAAATCCACCGTTTCGAACGAAAGAAACCTGAATTTATCATTTTGAATAGTTAAAAACAGCGTTTTTCTATGTTTTTGCAAGTTTAAAACAGCAATTTTATCGTCATTTCTCATAAATCGCCGTTTCACGCGAAAGAAACATGAATTTATCAGTTTGAATAGTTGAAAACAGCGTTTTTCTATGTTTTTGCATGTTTAAAACAGCAATTTTATCGTCATTTCTCAAAAATCGCCGTTTCACACGGAAGAAACATGAATTTGTCGGTTTGAATAGTTCAAAACAGCGTTTTTCTATGTTTTTGCAAGTTTAAAACAGCAATTTTATCGTCATTTCTCATAAATCGCCGTTTCGCACGAAAGAAACATGAATTTATCAGTTTGAATAGTTGAAAACAGCGTTTTTCTATTTTTCTGCAAGTTTAAAACAGCAATTTTATCGTCATTTCTCATAAATCGCCGTTTCACACGAAAGAAACATGAATTTGTCAGTTTGAATAGTTCAAAACAGCGTTTTTCTATGTTTTTGCAAGTTTAAAACAGCAGTTTTATCGTCATTTCTCATAAATCGCCGTTTCACACGAAAGAAACTTGAATTTGTCAGTTTGAATAGTTCAAAACAGCGTTTTTCTATGTTTTTGCAAGTTTAAAACAGCAATTTTATCGTCATTTCTCATAAATCGCCTTTTCCCACGAAAGAAACATGAATTTGTCATTTTGAATAGTTCAAAACAGCGTTTTTCTATGTTTTTGCAAGTTTAAAACAGCAATTTTATCGTCATTTCTCATAAATCGCCGTTTCACACGAAGGAAACATGAATTTATCAGTTTGAATAGTTGAAAACAGCGTTTTTCTATGTTTTTTCAAGTTTAAAACAGCAATTTTATCGTCATTTCTCATAAATCGCCGTTTCACACGAAAGAAACTTGAATTTGTCAGTTTGAATAGTTCAAAACAGCGTTTTTCTATGTTTTTGCAAGTTTAAAACAGCAATTTTATCGTCATTTCTCATAAATCGCCTTTTCACACGAAAGAAACATGAATTTGTCATTTTGAATAGTTAAAAACAGCGTTTTTTCTATGTTTTTGCAAGTTTAAAACAGCAATTTTATCGTCATTTCTCATAAATCGCCGTTTCACACAAAAGAAACATGAATTTGTCAGTTTGAGTAGTTCAAAACAGCGTTTTTCTATGTTTTTGCAAGTTTAAAACAGCAGTTTTATCGTGATTTCACAAATTTCACAAAAATCCACCGTTTCGAACGAAAGAAACCTGAATTTATCAGTTTGAATAGTTGAAAAACAGCGTTTTTCTATGTTTATGCAAGTTTAAAACAGCAATTTTATCGTCATTTCTCATAAATCGCCGTTTCACACGAAAGAAACATGAATTTGTCAGTTTGAATAGTTCAAAGCAGCGTTTTTCTATGTTTTTGCAAGTTTAAAACAGCAGTTTTATCGTGATTTCACAAAAATCCACCGTTTTGAACGAAAGAAACCTGAATTTATCAGTTGGAATTGTTAAAAACAGAGTTTTTCTATATTTTTGCAAGTTTAAAACAGCAATTTTATCGTGATTTCACAAAAATCCACCGTTTCGAACAAAAGAAACCTGAATTTATCAGTTTGAATAGTTAAAAAACAGCGTTTTTCTATGTTTTTGCAAGTTTAAAACAGCAGTTTTATCGTGATTTCACAAAAATCCACCGTTTCGAACGAAAGAAACCTGAATTTATCAGTTTGAATAGTTGAAAACTGCGTTTTTCTATGTTTATGCAAGTTTAAAACAGCAATTTTATCATCTTTTCTCATAAATCGCCGTTTCACACAAAAGAAACATGAATTTGTCAGTTTGAATAGTTCAAAACAGCGTTTTTCTATGTTTTTGCAAGTTTAAAACAGCAATTTTATTGTCATTTCTCATAAGTCGCCGTTTCGCACGGAAGAAACATGAATTTATCAGTTTGAATAGTTAAAAACAGCGTTTTTTCTATGTTTTTGCAAGTTTAAAACAGCAATTTTGTCGTCATTTCTCATAAATCGCCGTTTCACACGAAAGAAACATGAATTTATCAGTTTGAATATTTGAAAACAGTGTTTTTCTATGTTTTTGCAAGTTTAAAACAGCAATTTTGTCGTCATTTCTCATAAATCGCCGTTTCACACGAAAGAAACATGAATTTGTCAGTTTGAATAGTTCAAAACAGCGTTTTTCTATGTTTTTGCAAGTTTAAAACAGCAGTTTTATCGTGATTTTACAAAAATCCACCGTTTCGAACGAAAGAAACCTGAATTTATCAGTTTGAATAGTTTAAAACAGCGTTTTTCTATGTTTTTGCAAGTTTAAAACAGCAATTTTATTGTCATTTCTCATAAGTCGCCGTTTCGCACGGAAGAAACATGAATTTATCAGTTTGAATAGTTAAAAACAGCGTTTTTCTATGTTTTTGCAAGTTTAAAACAGCAATTTTATCGTCATTTCTCATAAATCGCCGTTTCACACGAATGAAACATGAATTTGTCAGTTTGAATAGTTCAAAACAGCGTTTTTCTATGTTTTTGCAAGTTTAAAACAGCAATTTTATCGTCATTTCTCATAAATCGCCTTTTCACACGAAAGAAACATGAATTTGTCATTTTGAATAGTTCAAAACAGCGTTTTTCTATGTTTTTGCAAGTTTAAAACAGCAATTTTATCTTCATTTCTTATAAATCGCCGTTTCACACAAAGGAAACATGAATTTATCAGTTTGAATAGTTGAAAACAGCGTTTTTCTATGTTTTTTCAAGTTTAAAACAGCAATTTTATCGTCATTTCTCATAAATCGCCGTTTCACACGAAAGAAACATGAATTTGTCAGTTTGAATAGATCAAAACAGCGTTTTCCTATGTTTTTGCAAGTTTAAAACAGCAGTTTTATCGTGGTTTCACAAAAATCCACCGTTTCGAACGAAAGAAACCTGAATTTATCATTTTGAATAGTTAAAAACAGCGTTTTTCTATGTTTTTGCAAGTTTAAAACAGCATAATAATCGTCATTTCTCATAAATCGCCGTTTCGCACGAAAGAAACATGAATTTGTCAGTTTGAATAGATCAAAACAGAGTTTTTCTATGTTTTTGCAAGTTTAAAACAGCAATTTTATCGTCATTTCTCATAAATCGCCGTTTCACACGAAAGAAACATGAATTTATCAGTTTGAATAGTTGAAAACAGCGTTTTTCTATGTTTTTGCAAGTTTAAAACAGCAATTTTATCGTCATTTCTTATAAATCGCCGTTTCACACGAAAGAAACATGAATTTGTCAGTTTGAATAGTTCAAAACAGCGTTTTTCTATGTTTTTGCAAGTTTAAAACAGCAGTTTTATCGTGATTTCACAAAAATCCACGGTTTCGAACGAAAGAAACCTGAATTTATCAGTTTGAATAGTTAAAAACAGCGTTTTTCTATGTTTTTGCATGTTTAAAACAGCAATTTTATCGTCATTTCTCATAAATCGCCGTTTCACACGAAAGAAACATGAATTTATCAGTTTGAATATTTGAAAACAGTGTTTTTCTATGTTTTTGCAAGTTTAAAACAGCAATTTTGTCGTCATTTCTCATAAATCGCCGTTTCACACGAAAGAAACATGAATTTATCAGTTTGAATATTTGAAAACAGTGTTTTTCTATGTTTTTGCAAGTTTAAAACAGCAATTTTGTCGTCATTTCTCATAAATCGCCGTTTCACACGAAAGAAACATGAATTTGTCAGTTTGAATAGTTCAAAACAGCGTTTTTCTATGTTTTTGCAAGTTTAAAACAGCAGTTTAATCGTGATTTTACAAAAATCCACCGTTTCGAACGAAAGAAACCTGAATTTATCAGTTTGAATAGTTAAAAACAGCGTTTTTCTATGTTTTTGCAAGTTTAAAAAAAAATTTTATCGTCATTTCTCATAAATCGCCGTTTCACACGAAAGAAACATGAATTTATCAGTTTGAATAAATGAAAACATCGTTTTTCTATGTTTTTGCAAGTTTAAAACAGCAATTTTATCGTCATTTCTCATAAATCGCCGTTGCACACGAAAAAAACATGAATTTGTCAGTTTGAATAGTTCAAAATAGCGTTTTTCTATGTTTTTGCAAGTTTAAAACAGCAATTTTATCGTCATTTCTCATAAATCGCCGTTTCGCACGAAAGAAACATGAATTTATCAGTTTGAATAGTTGAAAACAGCGTTTGTCTATGTTTTTGCAAGTTTAAAACAGCAATTTTATCGTCATTTCTCATAAATCGCCGTTGCACACGAAAGAAACATGAATTTGTCAGTTTGAATAGTTCAAAACAGCGTTTTTCTATGTTTTTGTAAGTTTAAAACAGCAATTTTATCGTCATTTCTCATAAATCGCCGTTTCGCACGAAAGAAACATGAATTTATCAGTTTGAATAGTTGAAAACAGCGTTTTTCTATGTTTTTGCAAGTTTAAAACAGCAATTTTATCGTCATTTCCCATAAATCGCCGTTTCACACTAAAGAAACATAAATTTGTCAGTTTGAATAGTTCAAAACAGCGTTTTTCTATGTTTTTGCAAGTTTAAAACAGCAGTTTTATCGTGATTTCACAAAAATCCACCGTCTCGAACGAAAGAAACCTAAATTTATCAGTTTGAATAGTTGAAAACAGCGTTTTTCTATGTTTATGCAAGTTTAAAACAGCCATTTTATCGTCATTTCTCATAAATCGCCGTTTCACACGAAAGAAACATGAATTTGTCAGTTTGAATAGTTCAAAACAGCGTTTTTCTATGTTTTTCCAAGTTTAAAACAGCAATTTTATTGTCATTCCTCATAAATCGCCGTTTCGCACGAAAGAAACATGAATTTATCAGTTTGAATAGTTAAAAACAGCGTTTTTCTATGTTTTTGCAAGTTTAAAACAGCAGTTTTATCGTGGTTTCACAAAAATCCACCGTTTCGAACGAAAGAAACCTGAATTTATCATTTTGAATAGTTAAAAACAGCGTTTTTCTATGTTTTTGCAAGTTTAAAACAGCATAATAATCGTCATTTCTCATAAATCGCCGTTTCGCACGAAAGAAACATGAATTTGTCAAATTGAATAGTTCAAAACAGAGTTTTTCTATGTTTTTGCAAGTTTAAAACAGCAATTTTATCGTCATTTCTCATAAATCGCCGTTTCACACGAAAGAAACATGAATTTATCAGTTTGAATAGTTGAAAACAGCGTTTTTCTATGTTTTTGCAAGTTTAAAACAGCAATTTTATCGTCATTTCTTATAAATCGCCGTTTCACACGAAAGAAACATGAATTTGTCAGTTTGAATAGTTCAAAACAGCGTTTTTCTATGTTTTTGCAAGTTTAAAACAGCAGTTTTATCGTGATTTCACAAAAATCCACGGTTTCGAACGAAAGAAACCTGAATTTATCAGTTTGAATAGTTAAAAACAGCGTTTTTCTATGTTTTTGCATGTTTAAAACAGCAATTTTATCGTCATTTCTCATAAATCGCCGTTTCACACGAAAGAAACATGAATTTATCAGTTTGAATATTTGAAAACAGTGTTTTTCCATGTTTTTGCAAGTTTAAAACAGCAATTTTATCGTCATTTCTCATAAATCGCCGTTTCACACGAAAGAAACATGAATTTATCAGTTTGAATATTTGAAAACAGTGTTTTTCTATGTTTTTGCAAGTTTAAAACTGCAATTTTATCGTCATTTCTCATAAATCGCCGTTTCACACGAAAGAAACATGAATTTGTCAGTTTGAATAGTTCAAAACAGCGTTTTTCTATGTTTTTGCAAGTTTAAAACAGCAGTTTTATCGTGATTTTACAAAAATCCACCGTTTTGAACGAAAGAAACCTGAATTTATCAGTTTGAATAGTTAAAAACAGCGTTTTTCTATGTTTTTGCAAGTTTAAAAAAAAATTTTATCGTCATTTCTCATAAATCGCCGTTTCACACGAAAGAAACATGAATTTATCAGTTTGAATAAATGAAAACATCGTTTTTCTATGTTTTTGCAAGTTTAAAACAGCAATTTTATCGTCATTTCTCATAAATCGCCGTTGCACACGAAAAAAACATGAATTTGTCAGTTTGAATAGTTCAAAATAGCGTTTTTCTATGTTTTTGCAAGTTTAAAACAGCAATTTTATCGTCATTTCTCATAAATCGCCGTTTCGAACGAAAGAAACCTGAATTTATCAGTTTGAATAGTTAAAAACAGCAATTTTCTATGTTTTTGCAAGTTTAAAACAGCAATTTTATCGTCATTTCTCATAAATAGCCGTTTCACACAAAAGAAACATGAATTTATCAGTTTGAATAGTTGAAAACAGCGTTTTTCTATGTTTTTGCAAGTTTAAAACAGCAATTTTATCGTCATTTCTCATAAATCGCCGTTGCACACGAAAGAAACATGAATTTGTCAGTTTGATTAGTTCGAAATAGCGTTTTTCTATGTTTTTGCAAGTTTAAAACAGCAATTTTATCGTCATTTCTCATAAATCGCCGTTTCGCACGAAAGAAACATGAATTTATCAGTTTGAATAGTTGAAAACAGCGTTTTTCTATGTTTTTGCAAGTTTAAAACAGCAATTTTATCGTCATTTTGCATAAATCGCTGTTTCACACGAAAGAAACATGAATTTGTCAGTTTGAATAGTTCAAAACAGCGTTTTTCTATGTTTTTGCAAGTTAAAACAGCAGTTTTAACGTGATTTCACAAAAATCCACCGTTTCGAACGAAAGAAACCTGAATTTATCAGTTTGAATAGTTGAAAACAGCGTATTTCTATGTTTATGCAAGTTTAAAACAGTAATTTTATCGTCATTTCTCATAAATCGCCGTTTCACACGAAAGAAACATGAATTTATCAGTTTGAATAGTTGAAAACAGCGTTTTTCTATGTTTTTGCAAGTTTAAAACAGCAATTTTATCGTCATTTCTCATAAATCGCCGTTGCACACGAAAGAAACATGAATTTGTCAGTTTGAATAGTTCAAAATAGCGTTTTTCTATGTTTTTGCAAGTTTAAAACAGCAATTTTATCGTCATTTCTCATAAATCGCCGTTTCGCACGAAAGAAACATGAATTTATCAGTTTGAATAGTTGAAAACAGCGTTTTTCTATGTTTTTGCAAGTTTAAAACAGCAATTTTATCGTCATTTCTCATAAATCGCCGTTTCACACAAAAGAAACATGAATTTGTCAGTTTGAATAGTTCAAAACAGCGTTTTTCTATGTTTTTGCAAGTTTAAAACAGCAGTTTTATCGTGATTTCACAAAAATCCACCGTTTCGAACGAAAGAAACCTGAATTTATCAGTTTGAATAGTTGAAAACAGCGTTTTTCTATGTTTATGCAAGTTTAAAACAGCAATTTTATCGTCATTTCTCATAAATCGCCGTTTCACACGAAAGAAACATGAATTTGTCAGTTTAATTAGTTCAAAACAGCGTTTTTCTATGTTTTTGCAAGTTTAAAACAGCAATTTTATTGTCATTTCTCATAAATCGCCGTTTCGCACGAAAGAAACATGAATTTATCAGTTTGAATAGTTAAAAACAGCGTTTTTCTATGTTTTTGCAAGTTTAAAACAGCAATTTTATCGTCATTTCTCATAAATCGCCGTTTCACACGAAAGAAACATGAATTTGTCAGTTTAAATAGTTCAATACAGCGTTTTTCTATGTTTTTGCAAGTTTAAAACAGCAATTTTATCGTCATTTCTCATAAATCGCCGTTTCACACGAAAGAAATATGAATTTATCAGTTTGAATAGTTGAAAACAGCGTTTTTCTATGTTTTTGCAAGTTTAAAACAGCAATTTTATCGTCATTTCTCATAAATCGCCGTTTCACAAGAAAGAAACTTGAATTTGTCAGTTTGAATAGTTCAAAACAGCGTTTTTCTATGTTTTTGCAAGTTTAAAACAGCAATTTTATCGTCATTTCTCATAAATCGCCGTTGCACACGAAAGAAACATGAATTTGTCAGTTTGAATAGTTCAAAATAGCGTTTTTCTATGTATTTGCAAGTTTAAAACAGCAATTTTATCGTCATTTCTCATAAATCGCCGTTTCACAAGAAAGAAACTTGAATTTGTCAGTTTGAATAGTTCAAAACAACGTTTTTCTATGTTTTTGCAAGTTTAAAACAGCAATTTTATCGTCATTTCTCATAAATCGCCGTTTCACACGAAAGAAATATGAATTTATCAGTTTGAATAGTTGAAAACAGCGTTTTTCTATGTTTTTGCAAGTTTAAAACAGCAAGTTTAAAACAGCAATTTTATCGTCATTTCCCATAAATCGCCGTTTCGCACGAAAGAAACATTAATTTATCAGTTTAAATAGTTGAAAACAGCGTTTTTCTATGTTTTTGCAAGTTTAAAACAGCAATTTTATCGTCATTTCTCATAAATCACCGTTGCACACGAAAGAAACATGAATTTGTCAGTTTGAATAGTTCAAAATAGCGTTTTTCTATGTATTTGCAAGTTTAAAACAGCAATTTTATCGTCATTTCTCATAAATCGCCGTTTCGCACGAAAGAAACATGAATTTATCAGTTTGAATAGTTGAAAACAGCGTTTTTCTATGTTTTTGCAAGTTTAAAACAGCAATTTTATCGTCATTTCTCATAAATCGTCGTTTCACACAAAAGAAACATGAATTTGTCAGTTTGAATAGTTCAAAACAGCGTTTTTCTATGTTTTTGCAAGTTTAAAACAGCAGTTTTATCGTGATTTCACAAAAATCCACTGTTTCGAACGAAAGAAACCTGAATTTATCAGTTCGAATAGTTGAAAATAGCGTTTTTCTATGTTTATGCAAGTTTAAAACAGCAATTTTATCGTAATTTCTCATAAATCGCCGTTTCACACGAAAGAAACATGAATTTGTCAGCTTAATTAGTTCAAAACAGCGTTTTTCTATGTTTTTGCAAGTTTAAAACAGCAATTTTATTGTCATTTCTCATAAATCGCCGTTTCGCACGAAAGAAACATGAATTTATCAGTTTGAATAGTTAAAAACAGCGTTTTTCTATGTTTTTGCAAGTTTAAAACAGCAATTTTATCGTCATTTCTCATTAATCGCCGTTTCACACAAAGAAACATGAAATTGTCAGTTTGAATAGTTCAAAACAGCGTTTTTCTATGTTTTTGCAAGTTTAAAACAGCAATTTTATCGTCATTTCTCATAAATCACCGTTTCACACGAAAGAAACTTGAATTTGTCAGTTTGAATAGTTCAAAACAGCGTTTTTCTATGTTTTTGCAAGTTTAAAACAGCAATTTTATCGTCATTTCTCATAAATCGCCGTTTCGCACGAAAGAAACATAAATTTGTCAGTTTGAATAGTTCAAAACAGCGTTTTTCTATGTCTTTGCAAGTATAAAACAGCAGTTTTATCGTGATTTCACAAAAATCCACCGTTTCGAACGAAAGAAACCTGAATTTATCAGTTTGAATAGTTAAAAACAGCGTTTTTCTATGTTTTTGCAAGTTTAAAACAGCAATTTTATCGTGATTTTACAAAAATCCACCGTTTCGAACAAAAGAAATCTGAATTTATCAGTTTGAATAGTTAAAAACAGCGCTTTTTTATGTTTTTGCAAGTTTAAAACAGCAATTTTATCGTCATTTCTCATAAATCGCCGTTTCACACGAAAGAAACATGAATTTGTCAGTTTGAATAGTTCAAAATAGCGTTTTTCTATGTATTTGCAAGTTTAAAACAGCAATTTTATCGTCATTTCTCATAAATCGCCGTTTCGCACGAAAGAAACATGAATTTATCAGTTTGAATAGTTGAAAACAGCGTTTTTCTATGTTTTTGCAAGTTTAAAACAGCAATTTTATCGTCATTTCTCATAAATCGTCGTTTCACACAAAACAAACATGAATTTGTCAGTTTGAATAGTTCAAAACAGCGTTTTTCTATGTTTTTGCAAGTTTAAAACAGCAGTTTTATCGTGATTTCACAAAAATCCACCGTTTCGAACGTAAGAAACCTGAATTTATCAGTTTGAATAGTTAAAAACAGCGTTTTTCTATGTTTTTTCCAGTTTAAAACAGCAATTTTATCGTCATTTCTCATAAATC
Organism: Poecilus cupreus; assembly: GCA_963942605.1. Lineage (NCBI taxonomy): Eukaryota > Metazoa > Arthropoda > Insecta > Coleoptera > Carabidae > Poecilus > Poecilus cupreus. Next base: position 125,102 of record CAWWDY010002048.1, read on the forward strand.
GCCGTTTCACACGAAAGAAACATGAATTTATCAGTTTGAATATTTGAAAACAGCGTTTTTCTATGTTTTTGCAAGTTTACAACAGCAATTTTATCGTCATTTCTCATAAATCGCCGTTTCACACGAAAGAAACATGAATTTGTCAGTTTGAATAGTTCAAAACAGCGTTTTTCTATGTTTTTACAAGTTTAAAACAGCAGTTTTATCGTGATTTCACAAAAATCCACCGTTTCGAACGAAAGAAACCTGAATTTATCAGTTTGAATAGTTGAAAACAGCGTTTTTCTATGTTTATGCAAGTTTAAAACAGCAATTTTATCGTCATTTCTCATAAATCGCCGTTTCACACGAAAGAAACATGAATTTGTCAGTTTAATTAGTTCAAAACAGCGTTTTTCTATGTTTTTGCAAGTTTAAAACAGCAATTTTATTGTCATTTCTCATAAATCGCCGTTTCGCACGAAAGAAACATGAATTTATCAGTTTGAATAGTTAAAAACAGCGTTTTTCTATGTTTTTGCAAGTTTAAAACAGCAATTTTATCGTCATTTCTCATAAATCGCCGTTTCACACGAAAGAAACATGAATTTGTCAGTTTAAATAGTTCAATACAGCGTTTTTCTATGTTTTTGCAAGTTTAAAACAGCAATTTTATCGTCATTTCTCATAAATCGCCGTTTCACACGAAAGAAATATGAATTTATCAGTTTGAATAGTTGAAAACAGCGTTTTTCTATGTTTTTGCAAGTTTAAAACAGCAATTTTATCGTCATTTCTCATAAATCGCCGTTTCACAAGAAAGAAACTTGAATTTGTCAGTTTGAATAGTTCAAAACAGCGTTTTTCTATGTTTTTGCAAGTTTAAAACAGCAATTTTATCGTCATTTCTCATAAATCGCCGTTGCACACGAAAGAAACATGAATTTGTTAGTTTGAATAGTTCAAAATAGCGTTTTTCTATGTATTTGCAAGTTTAAAACAGCAATTTTATCGTCATTTCTCATAAATCGCCGTTTCACAAGAAAGAAACTTGAATTTGTCAGTTTGAATAGTTCAAAACAACGTTTTTCTATGTTTTTGCAAGTTTAAAACAGCAATTTTATCGTCATTTCTCATAAATCGCCGTTTCACACGAAAGAAATATGAATTTATCAGTTTGAATAGTTGAAAACAGCGTTTTTCTATGTTTTTGCAAGTTTAAAAGAGCAAGTTTAAAACAGCAATTTTATCGTCATTTCCCATAAATCGCCGTTTCGCACGAAAGAAACATTAATTTATCAGTTTGAATAGTTGAAAACAGCGTTTTTCTATGTTTTTGCAAGTTTAAAACAGCAATTTTATCGTCATTTCTCATAAATCACCGTTGCACACGAAAGAAACATGAATTTGTCAGTTTGAATAGTTCAAAATAGCGTTTTTCTATGTATTTGCAAGTTTAAAACAGCAATTTTATCGTCATTTCTCATAAATCGCCGTTTCGCACGAAAGAAACATGAATTTATCAGTTTGAATAGTTGAAAACAGCGTTTTTCTATGTTTTTGCAAGTTTAAAACAGCAATTTTATCGTCATTTCTCATAAATCGTCGTTTCACACAAAAGAAACATGAATTTGTCAGTTTGAATAGTTCAAAACAGCGTTTTTCTATGTTTTTGCAAGTTTAAAACAGCAGTTTTATCGTGATTTCACAAAAATCCACTGTTTCGAACGAAAGAAACCTGAATTTATCAGTTCGAATAGTTGAAAATAGCGTTTTTCTATGTTTATGCAAGTTTAAAACAGCAATTTTATCGTAATTTCTCATAAATCGCCGTTTCACACGAAAGAAACATGAATTTGTCAGCTTAATTAGTTCAAAACAGCGTTTTTCTATGTTTTTGCAAGTTTAAAACAGCAATTTTATTGTCATTTCTCATAAATCGCCGTTTCGCACGAAAGAAATATGAATTTATCAGTTTGAATAGTTAAAAACAGCGTTTTTCTATGTTTTTGCAAGTTTAAAACAGCAATTTTATCGTCATTTCTCATTAATCGCCGTTTCACACAAAGAAACATGAAATTGTCAGTTTGAATAGTTCAAAACAGCGTTTTTCTATGTTTTTGCAAGTTTAAAACAGCAATTTTATCGTCATTTCTCATAAATCACCGTTTCACACGAAAGAAACTTGAATTTGTCAGTTTGAATAGTTCAAAACAGCGTTTTTCTATGTTTTTGCAAGTTTAAAACAGCAATTTTATCGTCATTTCTCATAAATCGCCGTTTCGCACGAAAGAAACATAAATTTGTCAGTTTGAATAGTTCAAAACAGCGTTTTTCTATGTCTTTGCAAGTATAAAACAGCAGTTTTATCGTGATTTCACAAAAATCCACCGTTTCGAACGAAAGAAACCTGAATTTATCAGTTTGAATAGTTAAAAACAGCGTTTTTCTATGTTTTTGCAAGTTTAAAACAGCAATTTTATCGTGATTTTACAAAAATCCACCGTTTCACACGAAAGAAACATGAATTTGTCAGTTTGAATAGTTCAAAATAGCGTTTTTCTATGTATTTGCAAGTTTAAAACAGCAATTTTATCGTCATTTCTCATAAATCGCCGTTTCGCACGAAAGAAACATGAATTTATCAGTTTGAATAGTTGAAAACAGCGTTTTTCTATGTTTTTGCAAGTTTAAAACAGCAATTTTATCGTCATTTCTCATAAATCGTCGTTTCACACAAAACAAACATGAATTTGTCAGTTTGAATAGTTCAAAACAGCGTTTTTCTATGTTTTTGCAAGTTTAAAACAGCAGTTTTATCGTGATTTCACAAAAATCCACCGTTTCGAACGTAAGAAACCTGAATTTATCAGTTTGAATAGTTAAAAACAGCGTTTTTTCTATGTTTTTTCCAGTTTAAAACAGCAATTTTATCGTCATTTCTCATAAATCGCCGTTTCACACGAAAGAAACATGAATTTATCAGTTTGAATAAATGAAAACAGCGTTTTTCTATGTTTTTGCAAGTTTAAAACAGCAATTTTATCGTCATTTCTCATAAATCGCCGTTTCACACAAAAGAAACAAATTTGTCAGTTTGAATAGTTCAAAACAGCGTTTTTCTATGTTTTTGCAAGTTTAAAACAGCAATTTTATCGTCATTTCTCATAAATCGCCGTTTCGAACGAAAGAAACCTGAATTTATCAGTTTGAATAGTTAAAAACAGCGTTTTTCTATGTTTTTGCAAGTTTAAAACAGCAATTTTATCGTCATTTCTCATAAATAGCCGTTTCACACGAAAGAAACATGAATTTATCAGTTTGAATAGTTGAAAACAGCGTTTTTCTATGTTTTTGCAAGTTTAAAACAGCAATTTTATCGTCATTTCTCATAAATCGCCGTTGCACACGAAAGAAACATGAATTTGTCAGTTTGAATAGTTCGAAATAGCGTTTTTCTATGTTTTTGCAAGTTTAAAACAGCAATTTTATCGTCATTTCTCATAAATCGCCGTTTCGCACGAAAGAAACATGAATTTATCAGTTTGAATAGTTGAAAACAGCGTTTTTCTATGTTTTTGCAAGTTTAAAACAGCAATTTTATCGTCATTTCGCATAAATCGCTGTTTCACACGAAAGAAACATGAATTTGTCAGTTTGAATAGTTCAAAACAGCGTTTTTCTATGTTTTTGCAAGTTTAAAACAGCAGTTTTAACGTGATTTCACAAAAATCCACCGTTTCGAACGAAAGAAACCTGAATTTATCAGTTTGAATAGTTGAAAACAGCGTATTTCTATGTTTATGCAAGTTTAAAACAGTAATTTTATCGTCATTTCTCATAAATCGCCGTTTCACACGAAAGAAACATGAATTTGCCAGTTTGAATAGTTCAATACAGCGTTTTTCTATGTTTTTGCAAGTTTAAAACAGCAATTTTATCGTCATTTCTCATAAATCGCCGTTTCACACGAAAGAAATATGAATTTATCAGTTTGAATAATTGAAAACAGCGTTTTTCTATGTTTTTGCAAGTTTAAAACAGCAATTTTATCGTCATTTCTCATAAATCGCCGTTTCACAAGAAAGAAACTTGAATTTGTCAGTTTGAATAGTTCAAAACAGCGTTTTTCTATGTTTTTGCAAGTTTAAAACAGCAATTTTATTGTCATTTCTCATAAATCGCCGTTGCACACGAAAGAAACATGAATTTGTCAGTTTGAATAGTTCAAAATAGCGTTTTTCTATGTATTTGCAAGTTTAAAACAGCAATTTTATCGTCATTTCTCATAAATCGCCGTTTCACAAGAAAGAAACTTGAATTTGTCAGTTTGAATAGTTCAAAACAGCGTTTTTCTATGTTTTTGCAAGTTTAAAACAGCAATTTTATCGTCATTTCTCATAAATCGCCGTTTCACACGAAAGAAATATGAATTTATCAGTTTGAATAGTTGAAAACAGCGTTTTTCTATGTTTTTGCAAGTTTAAAACAGCAAGTTTAAAACAGCAATTTTATCGTCATTTCCCATAAATCGCCGTTTCGCACGAAAGAAACATTAATTTATCAGTTTGAATAGTTGAAAACAGCGTTTTTCTATGTTTTTGCAAGTTTAAAACAGCAATTTTATCGTCATTTCTCATAAATCGCCGTTGCACACGAAAGAAACATGAATTTATCAGTTTGAATAGTTGAAAACAGCGTTTTTCTATGTTTTTGCAAGTTTAAAACAGCAATTTTATCGTCATTTCTCATAAATCGTCGTTTCACACAAAAGAAACATGAATTTGTCAGTTTGAATAGTTCAAAACAGCGTTTTTCTATGTTTTTGCAAGTTTAAAACAGCAGTTTTATCGTGATTTCACAAAAATCCACTGTTTCGAACGAAAGAAACCTGAATTTATCAGTTCGAATTGTTGAAAATAGCGTTTTTCTATGTTTATGCAAGTTTAAAACAGCAATTTTATCGTCATTTCTCATAAATCGCCGTTTCACACGAAAGAAACATGAATTTGTCAGCTTAATTAGTTCAAAACAGCGTTTTTCTATGTTTTTGCAAGTTTAAAACAGCAATTTTATTGTCATTTCTCATAAATCGCCGTTTAGCACGAAAGAAACATGAATTTATCAGTTTGAATAGTTAAAAACAGCGTTTTTCTATGTTTTTGCAAGTTTAAAACAGCAATTTTATCGTCATTTCTCATTAATCGCCGTTTCACACGAAAGAAACATGAAATTGTCAGTTTGAATAGTTCAAAACAGCGTTTTTCTATGTTTTTGCAAGTTTAAAACAGCAATTTTATCGTCATTTCTCATAAATCACCGTTTCACACGAAAGAAACTTGAATTTGTCAGTTTGAATAGTTCAAAACAGCGTTTTTCTATGTTTTTGCAAGTTTAAAACAGCAATTTTATCGTCATTTCTCATAAATCGCCGTTTCGCACGAAAGAAACATAAATTTGTCAGTTTGAATATTTCAAAACAGCGTTTTTCTATGTTTTTGCAAGTATAAAACAGCAGTTTTATCGTGATTTCACAAAAATCCACCGTTTCGAACGAAAGAAACCTGAATTTATCAGTTTGAATAGTTAAAAACAGCGTTTTTCTATGTTTTTGCAAGTTTAAAACAGCAATTTTATCGTGATTTCACAAAAATCCACCGTTTCGAACAAAAGAAACCTGAATTTATCAGTTTGAATAGTTAAAAACAGCGCTTTTCTATGTTTTTGCAAGTTTAAAACAGCAATTTTATCGTCATTTCTCATAAATCGCCGTTTCACACGAAAGAAACATGAATTTGTCAGTTTGAATAGTTCAAAATAGCGTTTTTCTATGTATTTGCAAGTTTAAAACAGCAATTTTATCGTCATTTCTCATAAATCGCCGTTTCGCACGAAAGAAACATGAATTTATCAGTTTGAATAGTTGAAAACAGCGTTTTTCTATGTTTTTGCAAGTTTAAAACAGCAATTTTATCGTCATTTCTCATAAATCGTCGTTTCACACAAAACAAACATGAATTTGTCAGTTTGAATAGTTCAAAACAGCGTTTTTCTATGTTTTTGCAAGTTTAAAACAGCAGTTTTATCGTGATTTCACAAAAATCCACCGTTTCGAACGAAAGAAACCTGAATTTATCAGTTTGAATAGTTAAAAACAGCGTTTTTCTATGTTTTTGCAAGTTTAAAACAGCAATTTTATCGTCATTTCTCATAAATCGCCGTTTCACATGAAAGAAACATGAATTTATCAGTTTGAATATTTGAAAACAGCGTTTTTCTATGTTTTTGCAAGTTTAAAACAGCAATTTTATCGTCATTTCTCATAAATCGCCGTTTCACACGAAAGAAACATGAATTTGTCAGTTTGAATAGTTCAAAACAGCGTTTTTCTATGTTTTTGCAAGTTTAAAACAGCAGTTTTATCGTGATTTTACAAAAATCCACCGTTTCGAACGAAAGAAACCTGAATTTATCAGTTTGAATAGTTAAAAACAGCGTTTTTCTATGTTTTTGCAAGTTTAAAACAGCAATTTTATCGTCATTTCTCATAAATCGCCGTTTCACACGAAAGGAACATGAATTTATCAGTTTGAATAAATGAAAACAGCGTTTTTCTATGTTTTTGCAAGTTTAAAACAGCAATTTTATCGTCATTTCTCATAAATCGCCGTTTCACACAAAAGAAACAAATTTGTCAGTTGAATAGTTCAAAACAGCGTTTTTCTATGTTTTTGCAAGTTTAAAACAGCAATTTTATCGTCATTTCTCATAAATCGCCGTTTCGAACGAAAGAAACCTGAATTTATCAGTTTGAATAGTTAAAAACAGCGTTTTTCTATGTTTTTGCAAGTTTAAAACAGCAATTTTATCGTCATTTCTCATAAATAGCCGTTTCACACGAAAGAAACATGAATTTATCAGTTTGAATAGTTGAAAACAGCGTTTTTCTATGTTTTTGCAAGTTTAAAACAGCAATTTTATCGTCATTTCTCATAAATCGCCGTTTCGCACGAAAAAAACATGGATTTATCAGTTTGAATAGTTGAAAACAGCGTTTTTCTATGTTTTTGCAAGTTTAAAACAGCAATTTTATCGTCATTTCTCATAAATCGCCGTTTCGCACGAAAGAAACATGAATTTATCAATTTGAATAGTTGAAAACAGCGTTTTTCTATGTTTTTGCAAGTTTAAAACAGCAATTTTATCGTCATTTCTCATAAATCGCCGTTAACACAAAAGAAACATGAATTTGTCAGTTTGAATAGTTCAAAACAGCGTTTTTCTATGTTTTTGCAAGTTTAAAACAGCAGTTTTATCGTGATTTCACAAAAATCCACCGTTTCGAACGAAAGAAACCTGAATTTATCAGTTTGAATAGTTGAAAACAGCGTTTTTCTATGTTTATGCAAGTTTAAAACAGCAATTTTATCGTCATTTCTCATAAATCGCCGTTTCACACGTAAGAAACATGAATTTGTCAGTTTACTTAGTTCAAAACAGCGTTTTTCTATGTTTTTGCAAGTTTAAAACAGCAATTTTATTGTCATTTCTCATAAATCGCCGTTTCGCACGAAAGAAACATGAATTTATCAGTTTGAATAGTTAAAAACAGCGTTTTTCTATGTTTTTGCAAGTTTAAAACAGCAATTTTATCGTCATTTCTCATAAATCGCCGTTTCACACGAAAGAAACATGAATTTGTCAGTTTGAATAGTTCAATACAGCGTTTTTCTATGTTTTTGCAAGTTTAAAACAGCAATTTTATCGTCATTTCTCATAAATCGCCGTTTCACACGAAAGAAATATGAATTTATTAGTTTGAATAGTTGAAAACAGCGTTTTTCTATGTTTTTGCAAGTTTAAAACAGCAAGTTTAAAACAGCAATTTTATCGTCATTTCTCATAAATCGCCGTTTCACAAGAAAGAAACTTGAATTTGTCAGTTTGAATAGTTCAAAACAGCGTTTTTTTTATGTTTTTGCAAGTTTAAAACAGCAATTTTATCGTCATTTCTCATAAATCGCCGTTTCGCACGAAAGAAACATTAATTTATCAGTTTGAATAGTTGAAAACAACGTTTTTCTATGTTTTTGCAAGTTTAAAACAGCAATTTTATCGTCATTTCTCATAAATCGCCGTTGCACACGGAAGAAACATGAATTTGTCAGTTTTAATAGTTCAAAACAGCGTTTTTCTATGTTTTTGCAAGTTTAAAACAGCAATTTTATCGTCATTTCTCATAAATCGTCGTTTCACACAAAAGAAACATGAATTTGTTAGTTTGAATAGTTCAAAACAGCGTTTTTCTATGTTTTTGCAAGTTTAAAACAGCAATTTTATTGTCATTTCTCATAAATCACCGTTTCACATGAAAGAAACTTGAATTTGTCAGTTTGAATAGTTCAAAACAGCGTTTTTCTATGTTTTTGCAAGTTTAAAACAGCAATTTTATCGTCATTTCTCATAAATCGCCGTTTCGCACGAAAGAAACATAAATTTGTCAGTTTGAATAGTTCAAAACAGCGTTTTTCTATGTTTTTGCAAGTATAAAACAGCAGTTTTATCGTGATTTCACAAAAATCCACCGTTTCGAACGAAAGAAACCTGAATTTATCAGTTTGAATAGTTAAAAACAGCGTTTTTCTATGTTTTTGCAAGTTTAAAACAGCAATTTTATCGTGATTTCACAAAAATCCACCGTTTCGAACAAAAGAAACCTGAATTTATCAGTTTGAATAGTTAAAAACAGCGCTTTTCTATGTTTTTGCAAGTTTAAAACAGCAATTTTATCGTCATTTCTCATAAATCGCCGTTTCACACGAAAGAAACATGAATTTGTCAGTTTGAATAGTTCAAAATAGCGTTTTTCTATGTATTTGCAAGTTTAAAACAGCAATTTTATCGTCATTTCTCATAAATCGCCGTTTCGCACGAAAGAAACATGAATTTATCAGTTTGAATAGTTGAAAACAGCGTTTTTCTATGTTTTTGCAAGTTTAAAACAGCAATTTTATCGTCATTTCTCATAAATCGTCGTTTCACACAAAACAAACATGAATTTGTCAGTTTGAATAGTTCAAAACAGTGTTTTTCTATGTTTTTGCAAGTTTAAAACAGCAGTTTTATTGTGATTTTACAAAAATCCACCGTTTCGAACGAAAGAAACCTGAATTTATCAGTTTGAATAGTTGAAAACAGCGTTTTTCTATGTTTATGCAAGTTTAAAACAGCAATTTTATCGTCATTTCTCATAAATCGCCGTTTCACACGAAAGAAACATGAAATTGTCAGTTTGAATAGTTCAAAACAGCGTTTTTCTATGTTTTTGCAAGTTTAAAACAGCAATTTTATCGTCATTTCTCATAAATCGCCGTTTCACACGAAAGAAACTTGAATTTGTCAGTTTGAATAGTTCAAAACAACGTTTTTCTATGTTTTTGCAAGTTTAAAACAGCAATTTTATCGTCATTTCTCATAAATCGCCGTTTCGCACGAAAGAAACATAAATTTGTCAGTTTGAATAGTTCAAAACAGCGTTTTTCTATGTTTTTGCAAGTATAAAACAGCAGTTTTATCGTGATTTCACAAAAATCCACCGTTTCGAACGAAAGAAACCTGAATTTATCAGTTTGAATAGTTAAAACCAGCGTTTTTCTATGTTTTTGCAAGTTTAAAACAGCAATTTTATCGTGATTTCACAAAATTCCACCGTTTCGAACAAAAGAAACCTGAATTTATCAGTTTGAATAGTTAAAAACAGCGCTTTTCTATGTTTTTGCAAGTTTAAAACAGCAATTTTATCGTCATTTCTCATAAATCGCCGTTTCACACGAAAGAAACATGAATTTATCAGTTTGAAAAGTTGAAAACACCGTTTTTCTATGTTTTTGGAAGTTTAAAACAGCAATTTTATCGTCATTTCTCATAAATCGCCGTTTCGCACGAAAGAAACATGAATTTGTCAGTTTGAATAGTTCAAAACAGCGTTTTTCTATGTGTTTGCAAGTTTAAAACAGCAATTTTATCGTCATTTCTCATAAATCGCCGTTTCACACGAAAGAAACATGAATTTGTCAGTTTGAATAGTTCAAAACAGCGTTTTTCTATGTTTTTGCAAGTTTAAAACAGCAGTTTTATAGTGATTTCACAAAAATCCACCGTTTCGAACGAAAGAAACCTGAATTTATCAGTTTGAATAGTTAAAAACAGCGTTTTTCTATGTTTTTGCAAGTTTAAAACAGCAAGTTTATCGTCATTTCTCATAAATCGCCGTTTCACGCGAAAGAAACATGAATTTATCAGTTTGAATAGTTGAAAACAGCGTTTTTCTATGTTTTTGCAAGTTTAAAACAGCAATTTTATCGTCATTTCTCATAAATCGCCGTTTCGCACGAAAGAAACATGAATTTATCAGTTTGAATAGTTGAAAACAGCGTTTTTCTATTTTTCTGCAAGTTTAAAACAGCAATTTTATCGTCATTTCTCATAAATCGCCGTTTCACACGAAAGAAACATGAATTTGTCGGTTTGAATAGTTCAAAACAGCGTTTTTCTATGTTTTTGCAAGTTTAAAACAGCAATTTTATCGTCATTTCTCATAAATCGCCGTTTCGCACGAAAGAAACATGAATTTATCAGTTTGAATAGTTGAAAACAGCGTTTTTCTATTTTTCTGCAAGTTTAAAACAGCAATTTTATCGTCATTTCTCATAAATCGCCGTTTCACACAAAAGAAACATGAATTTGTCAGTTTGAATAGTTAAAAACAGCGTTTTTCTATGTTTTTGCAAGTTTAAAACAGCAATTTTATCGTCATTTCTCATAAATCGCCGTTTCACACGAAAGAAACATGAATTTATCAATTTGAATAGTTGAAAACAGCGTTTTTCTATGTTTTTGCAAGTTTAAAACAGCAATTTTATCGTCATTTCTCATAAATCGCCGTTTCACACGAAAGAAATATGAATTTGTCACTTTGATTAGTTCAAAACAGCGTTTTTCTATGTTTTTGCAAGTTTAAAACAGCAATTTTATCGTCATTTCTCATAAATCGCCGTTTCGCACAAAAGAAACATGAATTTATCAGTTTGAATAGTTGAAAACAGCGTTTTTCTATGTTTTTGCAAGTTTAAAACAGCAATTTTATCGTCATTTCTCATAAATCGTCGTTTCACACAAAACAAACATGAATTTGTCAGTTTGAATAGTTCAAAACAGCGTTTTTCTATGTTTTTGCAAGTTTAAAACAGCAGTTTTATCGTGATTTCACAAAAATCCACCGTTTCGAACGAAAGAAACCTGAATTTATCAGTTTGAATAGTTGAAAACAGCGTTTTTCTATGTTTATGCAAGTTTAAAACAGCAATTTTATCGTCATTTCTCATAAATCGCCGTTTCACACGAAAGAAACATGAATTTGTCAGCTTAATTAGTTCAAAACAGCGTTTTTCTATGTTTTAGCAAGTTTAAAACAGCAATTTTATTGTCATTTCTCATAAATCGCCGTTTCGCACGAAAAAACATGAACTTATCAGTTTGAATAGTTAAAAACAGCGTTTTTCTATGTTTTTGCAAGTTTAAAACAGCAATTTTATTGTCATTTCTCATTAATCGCCGTTTCACACGAAAGAAACATGAAATTGTCAGTTTGAATAGTTCAAAACAGCGTTTTTCTATGTTTTTGCAAGTTTAAAACAGCAATTTTATCGTCATTTCTCATAAATCGCCGTTTAACACGAAAGAAACTTGAATTTGTCAGTTTGAATAGTTCAAAACAGCGTTTTTCTATGTTTTTGCAAGTTTAAAACAGCAATTTTATCGTCATTTCTCATAAATCGCCGTTTCGCACGAAAAAAACATAAATTTGTCAGTTTGAATAGTTCAAAACAGCGTTTTTCTATGTTTTTGCAAGTTTAAAACAGCAATTTTATCGTCATTTCTCATAAATCGCCGTTTCTCACGAAAGAAACATGAATTTATCAGTTTGAATAGTTGAAAACAGCGTTTTTTCTATGTTTATGCAAGTTTAAAACAGCAATTTTATCGTCATTTCTCATAAATCGCCGTTTCACACGAAAGAAACATGAATTTGTCAGCTTAATTAGTTCAAAACAGCGTTTTTCTATGTTTTTGCAAGTTTAAAACAGCAAATTTATTGTCATTTCTCATAAATCGCCGTTTCGCACGAAAAAACATGAACTTATCAGTTTGAATAGTTAAAAACAGCGTTTTTCTATGTTTTTGCAAGTTTAAAACAGCAATTTAATCGTCATTTCTCATTAATCGCCGTTTCACACGAAAGAAACATGAAATTGTCAGTTTGAATAGTTCAAAACAGCGTTTTTCTATGTTTTTGCAAGTTTAAAACAGCAATTTTATCGTCATTTCTCATAAATCGCCGTTTCACATGAAAGAAACTTGAATTTGTCAGTTTGAATAGTTCAAAACAGCGTTTTTCTATGTTTTTGCAAGTTTAAAACAGCAATTTTATCGTCATTTCTCATAAATCGCCGTTTCGCACGAAAGAAACATAAATTTGTCAGTTTGAATAGTTCAAAACAGCGTTTTTCTATGTTTTTGCAAGTATAAAACAGCAGTTTTATCGTGATTTCACAAAAATCCACCGTTTCGAACGAAAGAAACCTGAATTTATCAGTTTGAATAGTTAAAAACAGCGTTTTTCTATGTTTTTGCAAGTTTAAAACAGCAATTTTATCGTGATTTCACAAAAATCCACCGTTTCGAACAAAAGAAACCTGAATTTATCAGTTTGAATAGTTAAAAACAGCGCTTTTCTATGTTTTTGCAAGTTTAAAACAGCAATTTTATCGTCATTTCTCATAAATCGCCGTTTCACACGAAAGAAACATGAATTTATCAGTTTGAATAGTTGAAAACAGCGTTTTTCTATGTTTTTGCAAGTTTAAAACAGCAATTTTATCGTCATTTCTCATAAATCGCCGTTTCGCACGAAAGAAACATGAATTTGTCAGTTTGAATAGTTCAAAACAGCGTTTTTCTATGTGTTTGCAAGTTTAAAACAGCAATTTTATCGTCATTTCTCATAAATCGCCGTTTCACACGAAAGAAACATGAATTTGTCAGTTTGAATAGTTCAAAACAGCGTTTTTCTATGTTTTTGCAAGTTTAAAACAGCAGTTTTATAGTGATTTCACAAAAATCCACCGTTTCGAACGAAGGAAACCTGAATTTATCAGTTTGAATAGTTAAAAACAGCGTTTTTCTATGTTTTTGCAAGTTTAAAACAGCAAGTTTATCGTCATTTCTCATAAATCGCCGTTTCACGCGAAAGAAACATGAATTTATCAGTTTGAATAGTTGAAAACAGCGTTTTTCTATGTTTTTGCAAGTTTAAAACAGCAATTTTATCGTCATTTCTAATAAATCGCCGTTTCACACGAAAGAAACATGAATTTGTCGGTTTGAATAGTTCAAAACAGCGTTTTTCTATGTTTTTGCAAGTTTAAAACAGCAATTTTATCGTCATTTCTCATAAATCGCCGTTTCGCACGAAAGAAACATGAATTTATCAGTTTGAATAGTTGAAAACAGCGTTTTTCTATTTTTCTGCAAGTTTAAAACAGCAATTTTATCGTCATTTCTCATAAATCGCCGTTTCACACGAAAGAAACATGAATTTGTCAGTTTGAATAGTTCAAAGCAGCGTTTTTCTATGTTTTTGCAAGTTTAAAACAGCAGTTTTATCGTCATTTCTCATAAATCGCCGTTTTACACGAAAGAAACATGAATTTGTCAGTTTGAATAGTTCAAAAAAGCGTTTTTTCTATGTTTTTGCAAGTTTAAAACAGCAGTTTTATCGTGATTTCACAAAAATCCACCGTTTCGAACGAAAGAAACCTGAATTTATCAGTTTGAATAGTTAAAAACAGCGTTTTTTCTATGTTTTTGCAAGTTTAAAACAGCAATTTTATCGTGATTTCAAAAAAATCCACCGTTTTAAACAAAAGAAACCTGAATTTATCAGTTTGAATAGTTAAAAACAGCGTTTTTCTATGTTTTTGCAAGTTTAAAACAGCAATTTTATCGTCATTTCTCATAAATCGCCGTTTCACACGAAAGAAACATGAATTTGTCACTTTGATTAGTTCAAAACAGCGTTTTTCTATGTTTTTGCAAGTTTAAAACAGCAATTTTATCGTCATTTCTCATAAATCGCCGTTTCGCACGAAAGAAACATGAATTTATCAGTTTGAATAGTTGAAAACAGCGTTTTTCTATTTTTCTGCAAGTTTAAAACAGCAATTTTATCGTCATTTCTCATAAATCGCCGTTTCACACGAAAGAAACATGAATTTGTCAGTTTGAATAGTTCAAAGCAGCGTTTTTCTATGTTTTTGCAAGTTTAAAACAGCAGTTTTATCGTCATTTCTCATAAATCGCCGTTTTACACGAAAGAAACATGAATTTGTCAGTTTGAATAGTTCAAAAAAGCGTTTTTCTATGTTTTTGCAAGTTTAAAACAGCAGTTTTATCGTGATTTCACAAAAATCCACCGTTTCGAACGAAAGAAACCTGAATTTATCAGTTTGAATAGTTAAAAACAGCGTTTTTCTATGTTTTTGCAAGTTTAAAACAGCAATTTTATCGTCATTTCTCATAAATCGCCGTTTCACACGAAAGAAACATGAATTTGTCACTTTGATTAGTTCAAAACAGCGTTTTTCTATGTTTTTGCAAGTTTAAAACAGCAATTTTATCGTCATTTCTCATAAATCGCCGTTTCGCACAAAAGAAACATGAATTTATCAGTTTGAATAGTTGAAAACAGCGTTTTTCTATGTTTTTGCAAGTTTAAAACAGCAATTTTATCGTCATTTCTCATAAATCGTCGTTTCACACAAAACAAACATGAATTTGTCAGTTTGAATAGTTCAAAACAGCGTTTTTCTATGTTTTTGCAAGTTTAAAACAGCAGTTTTATCGTGATTTCACAAAAATCCACCGTTTCGAACGAAAGAAACCTGAATTTATCAGTTTGAATAGTTGAAAACAGCGTTTTTCTATGTTTATGCAAGTTTAAAAGAGCAATTTTATCGTCATTTCTCATAAATCGCCGTTTCACACGAAAGAAACATGAATTTGTCAGCTTAATTAGTTCAAAACAGCGTTTTTCTATGTTTTAGCAAGTTTAAAACAGCAATTATATTGTCATTTCTCATAAATCGCCGTTTCGCACGAAAAAACATGAACTTATCAGTTTGAATAGTTAAAAACAGCGTTTTTCTATGTTTTTGCAAGTTTAAAACAGCAATTTTATCGTCATTTCTCATAAATCGCCGTTTAACACGAAAGAAACTTGAATTTGTCAGTTTGAATAGTTCAAAACAGCGTTTTTCTATGTTTTTGCAAGTTTAAAACAGCAATTTTATCGTCATTTCTCATAAATCGCCGTTTCGCACGAAAGAAACATAAATTTGTCAGTTTGAATAGTTCAAAACAGCGTTTTTCTATGTTTTTGCAAGTATAAAACAGCAGTTTTATCGTGATTTCACAAAAATCCACCGTTTCGAACGAAAGAAACCTGAATTTATCAGTTTGAATAGTTAAAAACAGCGTTTTTCTATGTTTTTGCAAGTTTAAAACAGCAATTTTATCGTGATTTCACAAAAATCCACCATTTCGAACAAAAGAAACCTGAATTTATCAGTTTGAATAGTTAAAAACAGCGCTTTTCTATGTTTTTGCAAGTTTAAAACAGCAATTTTATCGTCATTTCTCATAAATCGCCGTTTCACACGAAAGAAACATGAATTTATCAGTTTGAATAGTTGAAAACAGCGTTTTTCTATGTTTTTGCAAGTTTAAAACAGCAATTTTATCGTCATTTCTCATAAATCGCCGTTTCGCACGAAGGAAACATGAATTTGTCAGTTTGAATAGTTCAAAACAGCGTTTTTCTATGTGTTTGCAAGTTTAAAACAGCAATTTTATCGTCATTTCTCATAAATCGCCGTTTCACACGAAAGAAACATGAATTTGTCAGTTTGAATAGTTCAAAACAGCGTTTTTCTATGTTTTTGCAAGTTTAAAACAGCAGTTTTATAGTGATTTCACAAAAATCCACCGTTTCGAACGAAAGAAACCTGAATTTATCAGTTTGAATAGTTAAAAACAGCGTTTTTCTATGTTATTGCAAGTTTAAAACAGCAAGTTTATCGTCATTTCTCATAAATCGCCGTTTCACGCGAAAGAAACATGAATTTATCAGTTTGAATAGTTGAAAACAGCGTTTTTCTATGTTTTTGCAAGTTTAAAACAGCAATTTTATCGTCATTTCTCATAAATCGCCGTTTCACACGAAAGAAACATGAATTTGTCGGTTTGAATAGTTCAAAACAGCGTTTTTCTATGTTTTTGCAAGTTTAAAACAGCAATTTTATCGTCATTTCTCATAAATCGCCGTTTCGCACGAAAGAAACATGAATTTATCAGTATGAATAGTTGAAAACAGCGTTTTTTCTATTTTTCTGCAAGTTTAAAACAGCAATTTTATCGTCATTTCTCATAAATCGCCGTTTCACACGAAAGAAACATGAATTTGTCAGTTTGAATAGTTCAAAGCAGCGTTTTTCTATGTTTTTGCAAGTTTAAAACAGCAGTTTTATCGTCATTTCTCATAAATCGCCGTTTTACACGAAAGAAACATGAATTTGTCAGTTTGAATAGTTCAAAAAAGCGTTTTTCTATGTTTTTGCAAGTTTAAAACAGCAGTTTTATCGTGATTTCACAAAAATCCACCGTTTCGAACGAAAGAAACCTGAATTTATCAGTTTGAATAGTTAAAAACAGCGTTTTTCTATGTTTTTGCAAGTTTAAAACAGCAATTTTATCGTGATTTCAAAAAAATCCACCGTTTTAAACAAAAGAAACCTGAATTTATCAGTTTGAATAGTTAAAAACAGCGTTTTTCTATGTTTTTGCAAGTTTAAAACAGCAATTTTATCGTCATTTCTCATAAATCGCCGTTTCACATGAAAGAAACATGAATTTATCAATTTGAATAGTTGAAAACAGCGTTTTTCTATGTTTTTGCAAGTTTTAAACAGCAATTTTATCGTCATTTCTCATAAATCGCCGTTTCACACGAAAGAAATATGAATTTGTCACTTTGATTAGTTCAAAACAGCGTTTTTCTATGTTTTTGCAAGTTTAAAACAGCAATTTTATCGTCATTTCTCATAAATCGCCGTTTCGCACAAAAGAAACATGAATTTATCAGTTTGAATAGTTGAAAACAGCGTTTTTCTATGTTTTTGCAAGTTTAAAACAGCAATTTTATCGTCATTTCTCATAAATCGTCGTTTCACACAAAACAAACATGAATTTGTCAGTTTGAATAGTTCAAAACAGCGTTTTTCTATGTTTTTGCAAGTTTAAAACAGCAGTTTTATCGTGATTTCACAAAAATCCACCGTTTCGAACGAAAGAAACCTGAATTTATCAGTTTGAATAGTTGAAAACAGCGTTTTTCTATGTTTATGCAAGTTTAAAAGAGCAATTTTATCGTCATTTCTCATAAATCGCCGTTTCACACGAAAGAAACATGAATTTGTCAGCTTAATTAGTTCAAAACAGCGTTTTTCTATGTTTTAGCAAGTTTAAAACAGCAATTATATTGTCATTTCTCATAAATCGCCGTTTCGCACGAAAAAACATGAACTTATCAGTTTGAATAGTTAAAAACAGCGTTTTTCTATGTTTTTGCAAGTTTAAAACAGCAATTTTATCGTCATTTCTCATAAATCGCCGTTTAACACGAAAGAAACTTGAATTTGTCAGTTTGAATAGTTCAAAACAGCGTTTTTCTATGTTTTTGCAAGTTTAAAACAGCAATTTTATCGTCATTTCTCATAAATCGCCGTTTCGCACGAAAGAAACATAAATTTGTCAGTTTGAATAGTTCAAAACAGCGTTTTTCTATGTTTTTGCAAGTATAAAACAGCAGTTTTATCGTGATTTCACAAAAATCCACCGTTTCGAACGAAAGAAACCTGAATTTATCAGTTTGAATAGTTAAAAACAGCGTTTTTCTATGTTTTTGCAAGTTTAAAACAGCAATTTTATCGTGATTTCACAAAAATCCACCATTTCGAACAAAAGAAACCTGAATTTATCAGTTTGAATAGTTAAAAACAGCGCTTTTCTATGTTTTTGCAAGTTTAAAACAGCAATTTTATCGTCATTTCTCATAAATCGCCGTTTCACACGAAAGAAACATGAATTTATCAGTTTGAATAGTTGAAAACAGCGTTTTTCTATGTTTTTGCAAGTTTAAAACAGCAATTTTATCGTCATTTCTCATAAATCGCCGTTTCGCACGAAGGAAACATGAATTTGTCAGTTTGAATAGTTCAAAACAGCGTTTTTCTATGTGTTTGCAAGTTTAAAACAGCAATTTTATCGTCATTTCTCATAAATCGCCGTTTCACACGAAAGAAACATGAATTTGTCAGTTTGAATAGTTCAAAACAGCGTTTTTCTATGTTTTTGCAAGTTTAAAACAGCAGTTTTATAGTGATTTCACAAAAATCCACCGTTTCGAACGAAAGAAACCTGAATTTATCAGTTTGAATAGTTAAAAACAGCGTTTTTCTATGTTATTGCAAGTTTAAAACAGCAAGTTTATCGTCATTTCTCATAAATCGCCGTTTCACGCGAAAGAAACATGAATTTATCAGTTTGAATAGTTGAAAACAGCGTTTTTCTATGTTTTTGCAAGTTTAAAACAGCAATTTTATCGTCATTTCTCATAAATCGCCGTTTCACACGAAAGAAACATGAATTTGTCGGTTTGAATAGTTCAAAACAGCGTTTTTCTATGTTTTTGCAAGTTTAAAACAGCAATTTTATCGTCATTTCTCATAAATCGCCGTTTCGCACGAAAGAAACATGAATTTATCAGTATGAATAGTTGAAAACAGCGTTTTTCTATTTTTCT
The DNA here is from genome assembly GCA_963942605.1 of Poecilus cupreus. NCBI lineage: Eukaryota > Metazoa > Arthropoda > Insecta > Coleoptera > Carabidae > Poecilus > Poecilus cupreus. Next base: position 144,060 of record CAWWDY010002048.1, read on the forward strand.
GCAAGTTTAAAACAGCAATTTTATCGTCATTTCTCATAAATCGCCGTTTCACACGAAAGAAACATGAATTTGTCAGTTTGAATAGTTCAAAGCAGCGTTTTTCTATGTTTTTGCAAGTTTAAAACAGCAGTTTTATCGTCATTTCTCATAAATCGCCGTTTTACACGAAAGAAACATGAATTTGTCAGTTTGAATAGTTCAAAAAAGCGTTTTTCTATGTTTTTGCAAGTTTAAAACAGCAGTTTTATCGTGATTTCACAAAAATCCACCGTTTCGAACGAAAGAAACCTGAATTTATCAGTTTGAATAGTTAAAAACAGCGTTTTTCTATGTTTTTGCAAGTTTAAAACAGCAATTTTATCGTGATTTCAAAAAAATCCACCGTTTTAAACAAAAGAAACCTGAATTTATCAGTTTGAATAGTTAAAAACAGCGTTTTTCTATGTTTTTGCAAGTTTAAAACAGCAATTTTATCGTCATTTCTCATAAATCGCCGTTTCACATGAAAGAAACATGAATTTATCAATTTGAATAGTTGAAAACAGCGTTTTTCTATGTTTTTGCAAGTTTTAAACAGCAATTTTATCGTCATTTCTCATAAATCGCCGTTTCACACGAAAGAAATATGAATTTGTCACTTTGATTAGTTCAAAACAGCGTTTTTCTATGTTTTTGCAAGTTTAAAACAGCAATTTTATCGTCATTTCTCATAAATCGCCGTTTCGCACAAAAGAAACATGAATTTATCAGTTTGAATAGTTGAAAACAGCGTTTTTCTATGTTTTTGCAAGTTTAAAACAGCAATTTTATCGTCATTTCTCATAAATCGTCGTTTCACACAAAACAAACATGAATTTGTCAGTTTGAATAGTTCAAAACAGCGTTTTTCTATGTTTTTGCAAGTTTAAAACAGCAGTTTTATCGTGATTTCACAAAAATCCACCGTTTCGAACGAAAGAAACCTGAATTTATCAGTTTGAATAGTTGAAAACAGCGTTTTTCTATGTTTATGCAAGTTTAAAACAGCAATTTTATCGTCATTTCTCATAAATCGCCGTTTCACACGAAAGAAACATGAATTTGTCAGCTTAATTAGTTCAAAACAGCGTTTTTCTATGTTTTAGCAAGTTTAAAACAGCAATTTTATTGTCATTTCTCATAAATCGCCGTTTCGCACGAAAAAACATGAACTTATCAGTTTGAATAGTTAAAAACAGCGTTTTTCTATGTTTTTGCAAGTTTAAAACAGCAATTTTATCGTCATTTCTCATTAATCGCCGTTTCACACGAAAGAAACATGAAATTGTCAGTTTGAATAGTTCAAAACAGCGTTTTTCTATGTTTTTGCAAGTTTAAAACAGCAATTTTATCGTCATTTCTCATAAATCGCCGTTTAACACGAAAGAAACTTGAATTTGTCAGTTTGAATAGTTCAAAACAGCGTTTTTCTATGTTTTTGCAAGTTTAAAACAGCAATTTTATCGTCATTTCTCATAAATCGCCGTTTCGCACGAAAAAAACATAAATTTGTCAGTTTGAATAGTTCAAAACAGCGTTTTTCTATGTTTTTGCAAGTTTAAAACAGCAATTTTATCGTCATTTCTCATAAATCGCCGTTTCGCACGAAAGAAACATGAATTTATCAGTTTGAATAGTTGAAAACAGCGTTTTTCTATGTTTATGCAAGTTTAAAACAGCAATTTTATAGTCATTTCTCTTAAATCGCCGTTTCACACGAAAGAAACATGAATTTGTCAGCTTAATTAGTTCAAAACAGCGTTTTTCCATGTTTTTGCAAGTTTAAAACAGCAAATTTATTGTCATTTCTCATAAATCGCCGTTTCGCACGAAAAAACATGAACTTATCAGTTTGAATAGTTAAAAACAGCGTTTTTCTATGTTTTTGCAAGTTTAAAACAGCAATTTTATCGTCATTTCTCATTAATCGCCGTTTCACACGAAAGAAACATGAAATTGTCAGTTTGAATAGTTCAAAACAGCGTTTTTCTATGTTTTTGCAAGTTTAAAACAGCAATTTTATCGTCATTTCTCATAAATCGCCGTTTCACACGAAAGACACTTGAATTTGTCAGTTTGAATAGTTAAAAATAGCGTTTTTCGATGTTTTTGCAAGTTTAAAACAGCTATTTAATCGTCATTTCTCATAAATCGCCGTTTCGCACGAAAGAAACATGAATTTATCAGTTTGAATAGTTGAAAACAGCGTTTTTCTATGTTTTTGCAAGTTTAAAACAGCAATTTTATCGTCATTTCTCATAAATCGCCGTTTCACACAAAAGAAACATGAATTTGTCAGTTTGAATAGTTCAAAACAGCGTTTTTCTAGGTTTTTGCAAGTTTAAAATTGCAGTTTTATCGTGATTTCACAAAAATCCACCGTTTCGAACGAAAGAAACCTGAATTCATCAGTTTGAATAGTTGAAAACAGCGTTTTTCTATGTTTATGCAAGTTTAAAACAGCAATTTTATCGTCATTTCTCATAAATCGCCGTTTCACACGAAAGAAACATGAATTTGTAAGTTTGAATAGTTCAAAACAGCGTTTTTCTATGTTTTTGCAAGTTTAAAACAGCAGTTTTATCGTGATTTCACAAAAATTCACCGTTTTGAACGAAAGAGACCTGAATTTATCAGTTGGAATAGTTAAAAACAGAGTTTTTCTATGTTTTTGCAAGTTTAAAACAGCAGTTTTATCGTGATTTAACAAAAATCCACCGTTTCGAACAAAAGAAACCTAAATTTATCAGCTTGAATAGTTAAAAACAGCGTTTTTCTATGTTTATGCAAGTTTAAAACAGCAATTTTATCGTCTTTTCTCATAAATCGCCGTTTCACACGAAAGAAACATGAATTTGTCAGTTTGAATAGTACAAAACAGCGTTTTTCTATATTTTTGCAAGTTTAAAACAGCAATTTTATTGTCATTTCTCATAAGTCGCCGTTTCGCACGGAAGAAACATGAATTTATCAGTTTGAATAGTTAAAAACAGCGTTTTTCTAAGTTTTTGCAAATTTAAAACAGCAATTTTATCGTCATTTCTCATAAATCGCCGTTTCACACAAAAGAAACATGAATTTGTCAGTTTGAATAGTTCAAAACAGCGTTTTTCTATGTTTTTGCAAGTTTAAAACAGCAGTTTTATCGTGATTTCACAAAAATCCACCGTTTCGAACGAAAGAAACCTGAATTTATCAGTTTGAATAGTTGAAAACAGCGTTTTTCTATGTTTATGCAAGTTTAAAACAGCAATTTTATCGTCATTTCTCATAAATCGCCGTTTCACACGAAAAAAACATGAATTTGTCAGTTTGAATAGTATAAAACAGCGTTTTTCTATGTTTTTGCAAGTTTAAAACAGCAGTTTTATCGTGATTTCACAAAAATCCACCGTTTTGAACAAAAGAAACCTGATTTTATCAGTTGGGATAGTTAAAAACAGAGTTTTTCTATGTTTTTGCAAGTTTAAAACAGCAAGTTTATCGTCATTTCTCATAAATCGCCGTTTCACATGAAAGAAACTTGAATTTGTCAGTTTGAATAGTTCAAAACAGCGTTTTTCTATGTTTTTGCAAGTTTAAAACAGCAATTTTATCGTCATTTCTCATAAATCGCCGTTTCGCACGAAAGAAACATAAATTTGTCAGTTTGAATAGTTCAAAACAGCGTTTTTCTATGTTTTTGCAAGTATAAAACAGCAGTTTTATCGTGATTTCACAAAAATCCACCGTTTCGAACGAAAGAAACCTGAATTTATCAGTTTGAATAGTTAAAAACAGCGTTTTTCTATGTTTTTGCAAGTTTAAAACAGCAATTTTATCGTGATTTCACAAAAATCCACCGTTTCGAACAAAAGAAACCTGAATTTATCAGTTTGAATAGTTAAAAACAGCGCTTTTCTATGTTTTTGCAAGTTTAAAACAGCAATTTTATCGTCATTTCTCATAAATCGCCGTTTCACACGAAAGAAACATGAATTTATCAGTTTGAATAGTTGAAAACAGCGTTTTTCTATGTTTTTGCAAGTTTAAAACAGCAATTTTATCGTCATTTCTCATAAATCGCCGTTTCGCACGAAAGAAACATGAATTTGTCAGTTTGAATAGTTCAAAACAGCGTTTTTCTATGTGTTTGCAAGTTTAAAACAGCAATTTTATCGTCATTTCTCATAAATCGCCGTTTCACACGAAAGAAACATGAATTTGTCAGTTTGAATAGTTCAAAACAGCGTTTTTCTATGTTTTTGCAAGTTTAAAACAGCAGTTTTATAGTGATTTCACAAAAATCCACCGTTTCGAACGAAAGAAACCTGAATTTATCAGTTTGAATAGTTAAAAACAGCGTTTTTCTATGTTTTTGCAAGTTTAAAACAGCAAGTTTATCGTCATTTCTCATAAATCGCCGTTTCACGCGAAAGAAACATGAATTTATCAGTTTGAATAGTTGAAAACAGCGTTTTTCTATGTTTTTGCAAGTTTAAAACAGCAATTTTATCGTCATTTCTAATAAATCGCCGTTTCACACGAAAGAAACATGAATTTGTCGGTTTGAATAGTTCAAAACAGCGTTTTTCTATGTTTTTGCAAGTTTAAAACAGCAATTTTATCGTCATTTCTCATAAATCGCCGTTTCGCACGAAAGAAACATGAATTTATCAGTTTGAATAGTTGAAAACAGCGTTTTTCTATTTTTCTGCAAGTTTAAAACAGCAATTTTATCGTCATTTCTCATAAATCGCCGTTTCACACGAAAGAAACATGAATTTGTCAGTTTGAATAGTTCAAAGCAGCGTTTTTCTATGTTTTTGCAAGTTTAAAACAGCAGTTTTATCGTCATTTCTCATAAATCGCCGTTTTACACGAAAGAAACATGAATTTGTCAGTTTGAATAGTTCAAAAAAGCGTTTTTCTATGTTTTTGCAAGTTTAAAACAGCAGTTTTATCGTGATTTCACAAAAATCCACCGTTTCGAACGAAAGAAACCTGAATTTATCAGTTTGAATAGTTAAAAACAGCGTTTTTCTATGTTTTTGCAAGTTTAAAACAGCAATTTTATCGTGATTTCAAAAAAATCCACCGTTTTAAACAAAAGAAACCTGAATTTATCAGTTTGAATAGTTAAAAACAGCGTTTTTCTATGTTTTTGCAAGTTTAAAACAGCAATTTTATCGTCATTTCTCATAAATCGCCGTTTCACACGAAAGAAACATGAATTTGTCACTTTGATTAGTTCAAAACAGCGTTTTTCTATGTTTTTGCAAGTTTAAAACAGCAATTTTATCGTCATTTCTCATAAATCGCCGTTTCGCACGAAAGAAACATGAATTTATCAGTTTGAATAGTTGAAAACAGCGTTTTTCTATTTTTCTGCAAGTTTAAAACAGCAATTTTATCGTCATTTCTCATAAATCGCCGTTTCACACGAAAGAAACATGAATTTGTCAGTTTGAATAGTTCAAAGCAGCGTTTTTCTATGTTTTTGCAAGTTTAAAACAGCAGTTTTATCGTCATTTCTCATAAATCGCCGTTTTACACGAAAGAAACATGAATTTGTCAGTTTGAATAGTTCAAAAAAGCGTTTTTCTATGTTTTTGCAAGTTTAAAACAGCAGTTTTATCGTGATTTCACAAAAATCCACCGTTTCGAACGAAAGAAACCTGAATTTATCAGTTTGAATAGTTAAAAACAGCGTTTTTCTATGTTTTTGCAAGTTTAAAACAGCAATTTTATCGTGATTTCAAAAAAATCCACCGTTTTAAACAAAAGAAACCTGAATTTATCAGTTTGAATAGTTAAAAACAGCGTTTTTCTATGTTTTTGCAAGTTTAAAACAGCAATTTTATCGTCATTTCTCATAAATCGCCGTTTCACACGAAAGAAACATGAATTTGTCACTTTGATTAGTTCAAAACAGGGTTTTTCTATGTTTTTGCAAGTTTAAAACAGCAATTTTATCGTCATTTCTCATAAATCGCCGTTTCGCACAAAAGAAACATGAATTTATCAGTTTGAATAGTTGAAAACAGCGTTTTTCTATGTTTTTGCAAGTTTAAAACAGCAATTTTATCGTCATTTCTCATAAATCGTCGTTTCACACAAAACAAACATGAATTTGTCAGTTTGAATAGTTCAAAACAGCGTTTTTCTATGTTTTTGCAAGTTTAAAACAGCAGTTTTATCGTGATTTCACAAAAATCCACCGTTTTGAACGAAAGAAACCTGAATTTATCAGTTTGAATAGTTGAAAACAGCGTTTTTCTATGTTTTTGCAAGTTTAAAACAGCAATTTTATCGTCATTTCTCATAAATCGTCGTTTCACACAAAACAAACATGAATTTGTCAGTTTGAATAGTTCAAAACAGCGTTTTTCTATGTTTTTGCAAGTTTAAAACAGCAGTTTTATCGTGATTTCACAAAAATCCACCGTTTCGAACGAAAGAAACCTGAATTTATCAGTTTGAATAGTTGAAAACAGCGTTTTTCTATGTTTATGCAAGTTTAAAAGAGCAATTTTATCGTCATTTCTCATAAATCGCCGTTTCACACGAAAGAAACATGAATTTGTCAGCTTAATTAGTTCAAAACAGCGTTTTTCTATGTTTTAGCAAGTTTAAAACAGCAATTTTATTGTCATTTCTCATAAATCGCCGTTTCGCACGAAAAAACATGAACTTATCAGTTTGAATAGTTAAAAACAGCGTTTTTCTATGTTTTTGCAAGTTTAAAACAGCAATTTTATCGTCATTTCTCATAAATCGCCGTTTAACACGAAAGAAACTTGAATTTGTCAGTTTGAATAGTTCAAAACAGCGTTTTTCTATGTTTTTGCAAGTTTAAAACAGCAATTTTATCGTCATTTCTCATAAATCGCCGTTTCGCACGAAAGAAACATAAATTTGTCAGTTTGAATAGTTCAAAACAGCGTTTTTCTATGTTTTTGCAAGTATAAAACAGCAGTTTTATCGTGATTTCACAAAAATCCACCGTTTCGAACGAAAGAAACCTGAATTTATCAGTTTGAATAGTTAAAAACAGCGTTTTTCTATGTTTTTGCAAGTTTAAAACAGCAATTTTATCGTGATTTCACAAAAATCCACCATTTCGAACAAAAGAAACCTGAATTTATCAGTTTGAATAGTTAAAAACAGCGCTTTTCTATGTTTTTGCAAGTTTAAAACAGCAATTTTATCGTCATTTCTCATAAATCGCCGTTTCACACGAAAGAAACATGAATTTATCAGTTTGAATAGTTGAAAACAGCGTTTTTCTATGTTTTTGCAAGTTTAAAACAGCAATTTTATCGTCATTTCTCATAAATCGCCGTTTCGCACGAAAGAAACATGAATTTGTCAGTTTGAATAGTTCAAAACAGCGTTTTTCTATGTGTTTGCAAGTTTAAAACAGCAATTTTATCGTCATTTCTCATAAATCGCCGTTTCACACGAAAGAAACATGAATTTGTCAGTTTGAATAGTTCAAAACAGCGTTTTTCTATGTTTTTGCAAGTTTAAAACAGCAGTTTTATAGTGATTTCACAAAAATCCACCGTTTCGAACGAAAGAAACCTGAATTTATCAGTTTGAATAGTTAAAAACAGCGTTTTTCTATGTTTTTGCAAGTTTAAAACAGCAAGTTTATCGTCATTTCTCATAAATCGCCGTTTCACGCGAAAGAAACATGAATTTATCAGTTTGAATAGTTGAAAACAGCGTTTTTCTATGTTTTTGCAAGTTTAAAACAGCAATTTTATCGTCATTTCTCATAAATCGCCGTTTCACACGAAAGAAACATGAATTTGTCGGTTTGAATAGTTCAAAACAGCGTTTTTCTATGTTTTTGCAAGTTTAAAACAGCAATTTTATCGTCATTTCTCATAAATCGCCGTTTCGCACGAAAGAAACATGAATTTATCAGTATGAATAGTTGAAAACAGCGTTTTTCTATTTTTCTGCAAGTTTAAAACAGCAATTTTATCGTCATTTCTCATAAATCGCCGTTTCACACGAAAGAAACATGAATTTGTCAGTTTGAATAGTTCAAAGCAGCGTTTTTTCTATGTTTTTGCAAGTTTAAAACAGCAGTTTTATCGTCATTTCTCATAAATCGCCGTTTTACACGAAAGAAACATGAATTTGTCAGTTTGAATAGTTCAAAAAAGCGTTTTTCTATGTTTTTGCAAGTTTAAAACAGCAGTTTTATCGTGATTTCACAAAAATCCACCGTTTCGAACGAAAGAAACCTGAATTTATCAGTTTGAATAGTTAAAAACAGCGTTTTTCTATGTTTTTGCAAGTTTAAAACAGCAATTTTATCGTGATTTCAAAAAAATCCACCGTTTTAAACAAAAGAAACCTGAATTTATCAGTTTGAATAGTTAAAAACAGCGTTTTTCTATGTTTTTGCAAGTTTAAAACAGCAATTTTATCGTCATTTCTCATAAATCGCCGTTTCACATGAAAGAAACATGAATTTATCAATTTGAATAGTTGAAAACAGCGTTTTTTCTATGTTTTTGCAAGTTTTAAACAGCAATTTTATCGTCATTTCTCATAAATCGCCGTTTCACACGAAAGAAATATGAATTTGTCACTTTGATTAGTTCAAAACAGCGTTTTTCTATGTTTTTGCAAGTTTAAAACAGCAATTTTATCGTCATTTCTCATAAATCGCCGTTTCGCACAAAAGAAACATGAATTTATCAGTTTGAATAGTTGAAAACAGCGTTTTTCTATGTTTTTGCAAGTTTAAAACAGCAATTTTATCGTCATTTCTCATAAATCGTCGTTTCACACAAAACAAACATGAATTTGTCAGTTTGAATAGTTCAAAACAGCGTTTTTCTATGTTTTTGCAAGTTTAAAACAGCAGTTTTATCGTGATTTCACAAAAATCCACCGTTTCGAACGAAAGAAACCTGAATTTATCAGTTTGAATAGTTGAAAACAGCGTTTTTCTATGTTTATGCAAGTTTAAAACAGCAATTTTATCGTCATTTCTCATAAATCGCCGTTTCACACGAAAGAAACATGAATTTGTCAGCTTAATTAGTTCAAAACAGCGTTTTTCTATGTTTTAGCAAGTTTAAAACAGCAATTTTATTGTCATTTCTCATAAATCGCCGTTTCGCACGAAAAAACATGAACTTATCAGTTTGAATAGTTAAAAACAGCGTTTTTCTATGTTTTTGCAAGTTTAAAACAGCAATTTTATCGTCATTTCTCATTAATCGCCGTTTCACACGAAAGAAACATGAAATTGTCAGTTTGAATAGTTCAAAACAGCGTTTTTCTATGTTTTTGCAAGTTTAAAACAGCAATTTTATCGTCATTTCTCATAAATCGCCGTTTAACACGAAAGAAACTTGAATTTGTCAGTTTGAATAGTTCAAAACAGCGTTTTTTCTATGTTTTTGCAAGTTTAAAACAGCAATTTTATCGTCATTTCTCATAAATCGCCGTTTCGCACGAAAAAAACATAAATTTGTCAGTTTGAATAGTTCAAAACAGCGTTTTTCTATGTTTTTGCAAGTTTAAAACAGCAATTTTATCGTCATTTCTCATAAATCGCCGTTTCGCACGAAAGAAACATGAATTTATCAGTTTGAATAGTTGAAAACAGCGTTTTTCTATGTTTATGCAAGTTTAAAACAGCAATTTTATCGTCATTTCTCTTAAATCGCCGTTTCACACGAAAGAAACATGAATTTGTCAGCTTAATTAGTTCAAAACAGCGTTTTTCTATGTTTTTGCAAGTTTAAAACAGCAAATTTATTGTCATTTCTCATAAATCGCCGTTTCGCACGAAAAAACATGAACTTATCAGTTTGAATAGTTAAAAACAGCGTTTTTCTATGTTTTTGCAAGTTTAAAACAGCAATTTTATCGTCATTTCTCATTAATCGCCGTTTCACACGAAAGAAACATGAAATTGTCAGTTTGAATAGTTCAAAACAGCGTTTTTCTATGTTTTTGCAAGTTTAAAACAGCAATTTTATCGTCATTTCTCATAAATCGCCGTTTCACACGAAAGAAACTTGAATTTGTCAGTTTGAATAGTTAAAAATAGCGTTTTTCGATGTTTTTGCAAGTTTAAAACAGCTATTTAATCGTCATTTCTCATAAATCGCCGTTTCGCACGAAAGAAACATGAATTTATCAGTTTGAATAGTTGAAAACAGCGTTTTTCTATGTTTTTGCAAGTTTAAAACAGCAATTTTATCGTCATTTCTCATAAATCGCCGTTTCACACAAAAGAAACATGAATTTGTCAGTTTGAATAGTTCAAAACAGCGTTTTTCTAGGTTTTTGCAAGTTTAAAATTGCAGTTTTATCGTGATTTCACAAAAATCCACCGTTTCGAACGAAAGAAACCTGAATTCATCAGTTTGAATAGTTGAAAACAGCGTTTTTCTATGTTTATGCAAGTTTAAAACAGCAATTTTATCGTCATTTCTCATAAATCGCCGTTTCACACGAAAGAAACATGAATTTGTAAGTTTGAATAGTTCAAAACAGCGTTTTTCTATGTTTTTGCAAGTTTAAAACAGCAGTTTTATCGTGATTTCACAAAAATTCACCGTTTTGAACGAAAGAGACCTGAATTTATCAGTTGGAATAGTTAAAAACAGAGTTTTTCTATGTTTTTGCAAGTTTAAAACAGCAGTTTTATCGTGATTTAACAAAAATCCACCGTTTCGAACAAAAGAAACCTAAATTTATCAGCTTGAATAGTTAAAAACAGCGTTTTTCTATGTTTATGCAAGTTTAAAACAGCAATTTTATCGTCTTTTCTCATAAATCGCCGTTTAACACGAAAGAAACATGAATTTGTCAGTTTGAATAGTACAAAACAGCGTTTTTCTATATTTTTGCAAGTTTAAAACAGCAATTTTATTGTCATTTCTCATAAGTCGCCGTTTCGCACGGAAGAAACATGAATTTATCAGTTTGAATAGTTAAAAACAGCGTTTTTCTAAGTTTTTGCAAATTTAAAACAGCAATTTTATCGTCATTTCTCATAAATCGCCGTTTCACACAAAAGAAACATGAATTTGTCAGTTTGAATAGTTCAAAACAGCGTTTTTCTATGTTTTTGCAAGTTTAAAACAGCAGTTTTATCGTGATTTCACAAAAATCCACCGTTTCGAACGAAAGAAACCTGAATTTATCAGTTTGAATAGTTGAAAACAGCGTTTTTCTATGTTTATGCAAGTTTAAAACAGCAATTTTATCGTCATTTCTCATAAATCGCCGTTTCACACGAAAAAAACATGAATTTGTCAGTTTGAATAGTATAAAACAGCGTTTTTCTATGTTTTTGCAAGTTTAAAACAGCAGTTTTATCGTGATTTCACAAAAATCCACCGTTTTGAACAAAAGAAACCTGATTTTATCAGTTGGGATAGTTAAAAACAGAGTTTTTCTATGTTTTTGCAAGTTTAAAACAGCAATTTTATCGTGATTTCACAAAAATCCACCGTTCCGAACAAAAGAAAACTGAATTTATCAGTTTGAATAGTTTAAAACAGCGTTTTTCTATGTTTTTGCAAGTTTAAAAACAGCAGTTTTATCGTGATTTCACAAAAATCCACCGTTTCGAACGAAAGAAACCTGAATTTATCAGTTTGAATAGTTGAAAACAGCGTTTTTCTATGTTTATGCAAGTTTAAAACAGCAATTTTATTGTCTTTTCTCATAAATCGCCGTTTCACACGAAAGAAACATGAATTTGTCAGTTTGAATAGTTCAAAACAGCGTTTTTCTATGTTTTTGCAAGTTTAAAACAGCAATTTTATTGTCATTTCTCATAAGTCGCCGTTTCGCACGGAAGAAACATGAATTTATCAGTTTGAATAGTTAAAAACAGCGTTTTTCTATGTTTTTGCAAGTTTAAAACAGCAATTTTATCGTCATTTCTCATAAATCGCCGTTTCACACGAAAGAAACATGAATTTGTCAGTTTGAATAGTTCAAAACAGCGTTTCTCTATGTTTTTGCAAGTTTAAAACAGCAATTTTATCGTCATTTCTCATAAATCGCCGTTTCACACGAAAGAAACATGAATTTGTCAGTTTGAATAGATCAAAACAGCGTTTTTCTATGTTTTTGCAAGTTTAAAACAGCAGTTTTATCGTGATTTCACAAAAATCCACCGTTTCGAACGAAAGAAACCTGAATTTATCAGTTTGAATAGTTAAAAACAGCGTTTTTCTATGTTTTTGCAAGTTTAAAACTGCAATTTTATCGTCATTTCTCATAAATCGCCGTTTCGCACGAAAGAAACATGAATTTGTCAGTTTGAATAGTTCAAAACAGAGTTTTTCTATGTTTTTGCAAGTTTAAAACAGCAATTTTATCGTCATTTCTCATAAATCGCCGTTTCACACGAAAGAAACATGAATTTATCAGTTTGAATAGTTGAAAACAGCGTTTTTCTATGTTTTTGCAAGTTTAAAACAGCAATTTTATCGTCATTTCTCATAAATCGCCGTTTCACACGAAAGAAACATGAATTTGTCAGTTTGAATAGTATAAAACAGCGTTTTTCTATGTTTTTGCAAGTTTAAAACAGCAGTTTTATCGTGATTTCACAAAAATCCACCGTTTTGAACGAAAGAAACCTGATTTTATCAGTTGGAATAGTTAAAAACAGAGTTTTTCTATGTTTTTGCAAGTTTAAAACAGCAATTTTATCGTGATTTCACAAAATCCACCGTTCCGAACAAAAGAAACCTGAATTTATCAGTTTGAATAGTTAAAAACAGCGTTTTTCTATGTTTTTGCAAGTTTAAAACAGCAGTTTTATCGTGATTTCACAAAAATCCACCGTTTTGAACGAAAGAAACCTGAATTTATCAGTTTGAATAGTTAAAAACAGCGTTTTTCTATGTTTATGCAAGTTTAAAACAGCAATTTTATCGTCTTTTTTCATAAATCGCCGTTTCACACGAAAGAAACATGAATTTGTCAGTTTGAATAGTTCAAAACAGCGTTTTTCTATGTTTTTGCAAGTTTAAAACAGCAATTTTATTGTCATCATTTCTCATAAGTCGCCGTTTCGCACGGAAGAAACATGAATTTATCAGTTTGAATAGTTAAAAACAGCGTTTTTCTATGTTTTTGCAAGTTTAAAACAGCAATTTTATCGTCATTTCTCATAAATCGCCGTTTCACACGAAAGAAACATGAATTTGTCAGTTTGAATAGTTCAAAACAGCGTTTCTCTATGTTTTTGCAAGTTTAAAACAGCAATTTTATCGTCATTTCTCATAAATCGCCGTTTCACAAGAAAGAAACATGAATTTGTCAGTTTGAATAGATCAAAACAGCGTTTTTCTATGTTTTTGCAAGTTTAAAACAGCAGTTTTATCGTGATTTCACAAAAATCCACCGTTTCGAACGAAAGAAACCTGAATTTATCAGTTTGAATAGTTAAAAACAGCGTTTTTCTATGTTTTTGCAAGTTTAAAACAGCAATTTTATCGTCATTTCTCATAAATCGCCGTTTCGCACGAAAGAAACATGAATTTGTCAGTTTGAATAGTT
>CAWWDY010002049.1:0-11302 GCA_963942605.1 Poecilus cupreus
AGAACGGTGGTTTTGTATGCTTTTACATGCTTAAAACAGCATTTTTATCTTGCTTTCACCATCATTAGCTATTATACACGACAGAAACATGAATATGACAGTTTAAATACTTGAAAACAGCATTTGGTATGTTTTTGCAAGCTGAAAACAGCTATTTTATCTTAATTTTGCAAACATAAGCCATAACACACGTCATATACATGAATATGACAGTTTAAATACTTGAAAACGGTGTTTTGTATGCTTTTGCATGCTTAAAACAGCATTTGTATCTTGCTTTCACCAACATTAGCTATTATACACGACAGAAACATGAATATGACGGTTTAAATACTTGAAAACAGCATTTTGTATGTTTTTGCAAGCTGAAAACAGCTATTTTATCTTGACTTTGCAAACATAAGCCATTACACACGACATATACATGAATATGACAGTTAAAATATTTGAAAACGGTGTTTTGTATGCTTTTGCATGCTTAAAACAGCATTTTTATCTTGCTTTCTCCAACATTACCTATTATACACGACAGAAACCTGAATATGACTGTTTAAATACTTGAAAATGGTTTTTGTATACTTTTGCATGCTTAAAACAGCATTTTTAACCTTGCTTCCACCAACATTAGCTAGTATACATGACAGAAACCTAAATACTTGAAAACGGTGTTTTGTATGCTTTTGCATGCTTAAAACAGCATTTTTATCTTGCTTTCACCAACATTACCTATTATACACGACAGAAACATAAATATGACAGTTTAAATCCTTGAAAACAGCATTTTGTATGTTTTTGCAAGCTGAAAGTAGCTATTTTATCTTGATTTTGCAAACATAAGCCATTACATACGATATATACATGAATATGACAATTTAAATTATTGAAAACGGTGTTTTGTATGCTTTTGCATGCTTTAAACAGCATTTTTATCTTGCTTTCACCAACATTAGCTATTATACACGACAGAAACATGAATATGACAGTTTAAATACTTGAAAACAGCATTTTGCATGTTTTTGCAAGCTGAGAACAGCTATTTTATCTTGATTTTGCAAACAGAAGCCATTACACACGACATATACATGAATATGACAGTTTAAATACTTAAAAACGGTGTTTTGTATGCTTTGCATGCTTACAACATCTTTTTTATCTAGATTTCACCAACATTAGCTATTATACACGACAGAAACATGAATATGACAGTTTAAATACTAGAAAACAGCATTTTGAATTTTTTGCAAGCTGAAAACAGCTATTTTATCTTGATTTTGCAAACATAAGCCATTACACACGACATATACATGAATATGACAGTTAAAATATTTGAAAACGGTGTTTTTGTATGCCTATGCATGCTTAAAACTGCATTTTTGTCTTGCTTTCACCAACATTAGCTATTATACAAGAAAGAAACATGAATATGACAGTTTAAATACTTGAAAACGGTGTTTTGTATGCTTTTGCATTCTTAAAACGGCATTTTTATCTTGCTTTCACCAACATTAGCTATTATACACGACAGAAACATGAATATGACAGTTAAAAAACTTGAAAACAGCATTTTGTTTGTTTTTGCAAGTTGAAAACAGCTATTTGATCTTGATTTTGCAAACATAAGCCATTACACACGACATATACATGAATATGACAGTTTAAATACTTGAAAACGGTGTTTTTTATGCTTTTACATGCTTAAAACAGCATTTTTATCTTGCTTTCACCATCATTAGCTATTATACACGACAGAAACATGAATATGACAGTTTAAATACTTGAAAATAGCATTTGGTATGTTTTTGCAAGCTGAAAACAGCTATTTTATCTTAATTTTGCAAACATAAGCCATTACACACGACATATACATGAATATGACAGTTTAAATACTTGAAAACGGTGTTTTGTATGCTTTTGCATGCTTAAAACAGCATTTTTATCATGCTTTCACCAACATTACCTATTATATACGACAGAAACCTGAATATGACTGTTTAAATACTTGAAAATGGTTTTTGTATACTTTTGCATGCTTAAAACAGCATTTTTATCTTGCTTTCACCAACATTAGCTAGTATACACGACAGAAACCTAAATACTTGAAAACGGTGTTTTGTATGCTTTTGCATGCTTAAAACAGCATTTTTATCTTGCTTTCACCAACATTACCTATTATACACGACAGAAACATAAATATGACAGTTTAAATCCTTGAAAACAGCATTTTGTATGTTTTTGCAAACTGGAAACAGCTATTTTATTTTGATTTTGCAAACATAAGCCATTACACTCGACATATACATGAATATGACAGTTTAAATACTTAAAAACGGTGTTTTGTATGCTTTTGCATGCTTTAAACAGCATTTTTATCTTGCTTACACCAACATTAGCTATTATACACGACAGAAACATGAATATGACAGTTTAAATACTTGAAAACATCATTTTGCATGTTTTTGCAAGCTGAAAACAGCTATTTTATCTTGATTTTGCAAACATAAGCCATTACACACGACATATACATGAATATGACAGTTTAAATACTTGGAAAACGGTGTTTTGTATGCTTTTGCATGCTTTAAAACAGCATTTTTATCTTGCTTTCACCAACATTAGATATTATACACGACAGAAACATGAATATGACAAGTTAAATACTTGAAAACGGTGTTTTGTATGCTTTTGCATGCTCTAAAACAACATTTTTATCTTGCTTTCACCAACATTAGATGTTATACACGACAGGAACATGAATATGACAGTTTAAATACTTGAAAACGGTGTTTTGTATGCTTTTGCATGCTTAAAACAGCATTTTTATCTTGCTTTCACTAACATTAGCTATTATACACAACAGAAACATGAATATGAGAGTTTAAATACTGTAAAACAGCATTTTGTATGTTTTTGCAAGCTGAAAACAGCTATTTTATCTTGATTTTGCAAACATAAGCCATTACACACGACATATACATGAATATGACAGTTTCAATACTTGATAACGGTGTTTTGTATGCTTTTGCATGCTTAAAACAGCATTTTTATCTTGCTTTCACCAACATTAGCTATGATACACGACAGAAACATGAATATGACAGTTCAAATACTTGAAAACAGCATTTTTTATGTTTTTGCAAGCTGAAAACAGCTATTTTATCTTAACTTTGCAAACATAAGACATTACACACGACATATACATGAATATGACAGTTTAAATATTTGAAAACGGTGTTTTGTATGCTTTTGCATGCTTAAAACAGCATTTTTGTCTTGCTTTCACCAACATTAGCTATTATACAAGACAGAAACATGAATATGATAGTATAAATACTTAAAAACGGTGTTTTGTATGCTTTTGCATGCTTAAAACAGCATTTTTATCTTGCTTTTCACCAACATTAGCTATTATACACGACAGAAACATGAATATGACTGTTTTAAAAACTTGAAAACAGCATTTTGTATGTTTTTGCAAGCTGAAAACAGCTATTTTATCTTGATTTTGCAAACATAAGCCATTACACACGACATATACATGAATATGACAGTTTAATTACTTGAAAACGGTGTTTTATATGCTTTTGCATGGTTAAAACAGCATTTTTATCTTGCTTTCACCAACATTAGCTATTATACATGACAAAAACATGAATATGACAGTTTAAATACTTGAAAACAGCATTTTGTATGTTTTTGCAAGCTGAAAACAGCTATTTTATCTTGATTTTGCAAACATAAGCCATTACACACGACATATACTTGAATATGACAGTTAAAATATTTGAAAACGGTGTTTTGTATGCTTTTGCATGCTTAAAACAGCATTTTTATCTTGCTTTCACCAACATTACCTGTTAAACACGACAGAAACATGAATATGACAGTTCAAATATTTGAAAACAGCATTTTGTATGTTTTTGCAAGCTGAAAACAGCTATTTTATCTTGATTTTGCAAACATAAGCCATTACACACGACATATACTTGAATATGACAGTTTAAATACTTAAAAACGGTGTTTTTTATGCTTTTGCATGCTTACAACATCTTTTTTATCTAGATTTCACCAACATTAGCTATTATACACGACAGAAACATGAATATGACAGTTTAAATACTTGAAAACAGCATTTTGAATTTTTTGCAAGCTGAAAACAGCTATTTTATCTTGATTTTGCAAACATAAGCCATTACACACGACATATACATGAATATGACAGTTAAAATATTTGAAAACGGGTGTTTTTGTATGCCTATGCATGCTTAAAAACTGCATTTTTGTCTTGCTTTCACCAACATTAGCTATTATACAAGAAAGAAACATGAATATGACAGTTTAAATACTTGAAAACGGTGTTTTGTATGCTTTTGCATTCTTAAAACAGCATTTTTATCTTGCTTTCACCAACATTACCTATTATACACGACAGAAACATGAATATGACAGTTTAAAAACTTGAAAACAGCATTTTGTTTGTTTTTGCAAGGTTGAAAACAGCTACTTGATCTTGATTTTGCAAACATAAGCCATTACACACGACATATACATGAATATGACAGTTAAAATACTTGAAAACGGTGTTTTGTATGCTTTTACATGCTTAAAACAGCATTTTTATCTTGCTTTCACCATCATTAGCTATTATACACGACAGAAACATGAATATGACAGTTTAAATACTTGAAAACAGCATTTGGTATGTTTTTGCAAGCTGAAAACAGCTATTTTATCTTAACTTTGCAAACATAAGACATTACACACGACATATACATGAATATGACAGTTTAAATATTTGAAAACGGTGTTTTGTATGCTTTTTGCATGCTTAAAACAGCATTTTTGTCTTGCTTTCACCAACATTAGCTATTATACAAGACAGAAACATGAATATGATAGTATAAATACTTGAAAACGGTGTTTTGTATGCTTTTGCATGCTTAAAACAGCATTTTTATCTTGCTTTTCATCAACATTAGCTATTATACACGACAGAAACATGAATATGACTGTTTAAAAACTTGAAAACAGCATTTTGTATGTTTTTGCAAGCTGAAAACAGCTATTTTATCTTGATTTTGCAAACATAAGCCATTACACACGACATATACATGAATATGACAGTTTAATTACTTGAAAACGGTGTTTTGTATGCTTTTGCATGCTTAAAACAGCATTTTTATCTTGCTTTCACCAACATTAGCTATTATACATGACAAAAACATGAATATGACAGTTTAAATACTTGAAAACAGCATTTTGTATGTTTTTGCAAGCTGAAAACAGCTATTTTATCTTGATTTTGCAAACATAAGCCATTACACACGACATATACTTGAATATGACAGTTAAAATATTTGAAAACGGTGTTTTGTATGCTTTTGCATGCTTAAAACAGCATTTTTATCTTGCTTTCACCAACATTAGCTATTATACACGACAGAAACCTAAATACTTGAAAACGGTGTTTTGTATGCTTTTGCATGCTTAAAGCAGCATTTTTATCTTGCTTTCACCAACATTACCTGTTAAACACGACAGAAACATGAATATGACAGTTCAAATATTTGAAAACAGCATTTTGTATGTTTTTGCAAGCTGAA
The DNA here is from genome assembly GCA_963942605.1 of Poecilus cupreus. Classification (NCBI taxonomy): domain Eukaryota; kingdom Metazoa; phylum Arthropoda; class Insecta; order Coleoptera; family Carabidae; genus Poecilus; species Poecilus cupreus. The sequence goes on from CAWWDY010002049.1 coordinate 5,601, forward strand.
AACAGCTATTTTATCTTGATTTTGCAAACATAAGCCATTACACACGACATATACTTGAATATGACAGTTTAAACACTTAAAAACGGTGTTTTGTATGCTTTTGCATGCTTACAACATCTTTTTTATCTAGATTTCACCAACATTAGCTATTATACACGACAGAAACATGAATATGACAGTTTAAATACTTGAAAACAGCATTTTGAATTTTTTGCAAGCTGAAAACAGCTATTTTATCTTGATTTTGCAAACATAAGCCATTACACACGACATATACATGAATATGACAGTTAAAATATTTGAAAACGGTGTTTTTGTATGCCTATGCATGCTTAAAACTGCATTTTTGTCTTGCTTTCACCAACATTAGCTATTATACAAGAAAGAAACATGAATATGACAGTTTAAATACTTGAAAACGGTGTTTTGTCTTTTGCATTCTTAAAACAGCATTTTTATCTTGCTTTCACCAACATTAGCTATTATACACGACAGAAACATGAATATGACAGTTTAAAAACTTGAAAACAGCATTTTGTTTGTTTTTGCAAGTTGAAAACAGCTACTTGATCTTGATTTTGCAAACATAAGCCATTACACACGACATATACATGAATATGACAGTTAAAATACTTGAAAACGGTGTTTTGTATGCTTTTACATGCTTAAAACAGCATTTTTATCTTGCTTTCACCATCATTAGCTATTATACACGACAGAAACATGAATATGACAGTTTAAATACTTGAAAACAGCATTTGGTATGTTTTTGCAAGCTGAAAACAGCTATTTTATCTTAATTTTGCAAACATAAGCCATTACACACGACATATACATGAATATGACAGTTTAAATACTTGAAAACGGTGTTTTGTATGCTTTTGCATGCTTAAAACAGCATTTTTATCTTGCTTTCACCAACATTACCTATTATACACGACAGAAACATAAATATGACAGTTTAAATCCTTGAAAACAGCATTTTGTATGTTTTTGCAAACTGAAAACAGCTATTTTATCTTGATTTTGCAAACATAAGCCATTACACTCGACATATACATGAATATGACAGTTTAAATACTTAAAAACGGTGTTTTGTATGCTTTTGCATGCTTTAAACAGCATTTTTATCTTGCTTACACCAACATTAGCTATTATACACGACAGAAACATGAATATGACAGTTTAAATCCTTGAAAACAGCATTTTGTATGTTTTTGCAAGCTGAAAACAGCTATTTTATCTTGATTTTGCAAACATAAGCCATTACACACGACATATACATGAATATGACAGTTTAAATACTTGAAAACGGTGTTTTGTATGCTTTTGCTTGCTTAAAGCAGCATTTTTATCTTGCTTTCACCAACATTACCTGCTATACACGACAGAAACATGAATATGACAGTTAAAAACTTGAAAACAGCATTTTGTATGTTTTTGCAAGCTGAAAACAGCTATTTTATCTTGATTTTGCAAACATAAGCCATTACACACGACATATACATGAATATGACAGTTTATATACTTAAAAACGGTGTTTTGTATGCTTTTGCATGCTTTAAACAGCATTTTTATCTTGCTTTCACCAACATTAGCTATTATACACGACAGAAACATGAATATGACAGTTTAAATACTTGAAAACAGCATTTTGCATGTTTTTGCAAGCTGAAAACAGCTATTTTATCTTGATTTTGCAAACATAAGCCATTACACACGACATATACATGAATATGACAGTTTCAATACTTGATAACGGTGTTTTGTATGCTTTTGCATGCTTAAAACAGCATTTTTATCTTGCTTTCACCAACATTAGCTATTATACACGACAGAAACATGAATATGACAGTTTAAATACTTGAAAACGGTGTTTTGTATGCTTTTGCATGCTTAAAACAGCATTTTTACCTTGCTTTCACCAACATTAGCTATTATACACGACATATACATGAATATGACAGTTAAAATGATTGAGAACGGTGTTTTGTATGCTTTTGCATGCTTAAAACAGCATTTTTATCTTGCTTTCACCAACATTAGCTATTATACACGACAGGAACATGAATATGACAGTTTAAATACTTAAAAACAGCATTTTGCATGGTTTTGCAAGCTTAAAACAGCTATTTTATCTTGATTTTGCAAACATAAGCCTTATACAGACGACTCATACATGAATATGACAGTTTAAATACTTGAAAACGGTGTTTTGTATATTTTTGTATGCTTAAAACAGCATTTTTATCTTGCTTTCACCAACATTAGCTATTATACACGACATATACATGAATATGACAGTTTCAATACTTGATAACGGTGTTTTGTATGCTTTTGCATGTTTAAAACAGCATTTTTATCTTGCTTTCACCAACATTAGCTATGATACACGACAGAAACATGAATATGACAGTTTAAATACTTGAAAACAGCATATTGTATTTTTTTGCAAGCTGAAAACAGCTATTTTATGTTGATTTTGCAAATATAAGCCAATACACACGACATATACATGAATATGACAGTTTCAATACTTGATAACGGTGTTTTGTATTCTTTTGCATGCTTAAAACAGCATTTTTATCTTGCTTTCACCAACATTAGCTATTATACACAACAGGAACATGAATATGACAGTTTAAATACTTGAAAACGGTGTTTTGTATGCTTTTGCATGCTTAAAACAGCATTTTTATCTTGCTTTCACTAACATTAGCTATTATACACGACATATACATGAATATGACAGTTAAAATGATTGAGAACGGTGTTTTGTATGCTTTTGCATGCTTTAAACAGCATTTTTATCTTGCTTTCACCAACATTAGCTATTATACACGACAGGAACATGAATATGACAGTTTAAATACTTAAAAACAGCATTTTGCATGGTTTTGCAAGCTTAAAACAGCTATTTTATCTTGATTTTGCAAACATAAGCCTTATACACACGACATATACATGAATATGACAGTTTACATACTTGAAAACGGTGTTTTGTATATTTTTGTATGCTTAAAACAGCATTTTTATCTTGCTTTCACCAACATCAGCTATTATACACGACAGAAACATGAATATGATATTTTAAATACTTGAAAACGGTGTTTTGTATGCTTTTGCATGCTTAAAACAGCATTTTTATCTTGCTTTCACCAACATTAGCTATTATACACGACAGAAACATGAATATGACAGTTTAAACACTTGAAAACAGCATATTGTATTTTTTTGCAAGCTGAAAACAGCTATTTTATCTTGATTTTGCAAACATAAGCCATTACACACGACATATACATGAATATGACAGTTTCAATATTTGATAACGGTGTTTTGTATGCTTTTGCATGCTTAAAACAGCATTTTTATCTTGCTTTCACCAACATTAGCTATGATACACGACAGAAACATAAATATGACAGTTCAAATACTTGAAAACAGCATTTTTTATGTTTTTGCAAGCTGAAAACAGCTATTTTATCTTGATTTTGCAAACATAAGACATTACACACGACATATACATGAATATGACAGTTTAAATATTTGAAAACGGTGTTTTGTATGCTTTTGCATGCTTAAAACAGCATTTTTGTCTTGCTTTCACCAACATTAGCTATTATACAAGACAGAAACATGAATATGATAGTATAAATACTTGAAAACGGTGTTTTGTATGCTTTTGCATGCTTAAAACAGCATTTTTATCTTGCTTTTCACCAACATTAGCTATTATACACGACAGAAACATGAATATGACTGTTTAAAAACTTGAAAACAGCATTTTGTATGTTTTTGCAAGCTGAAAACAGCTATTTTATCTTGATTTTGCAAACATAAGCCATTACACACGACATATACATGAATATGACAGTTTAAATACTTGAAAACGGTGTTTTGTATGCTTTTGCTTGCTTAAAGCAGCATTTTTATCTTGCTTTCACCAACATTACCTGCTATACACGACAGAAACATGAATATGACAGTTAAAAACTTGAAAACAGCATTTTGTATGTTTTTGCAAGCTGAAAACAGCTATTTTATCTTGATTTTGCAAACATAAGCCATTACACACGACATATACATGAATATGACAGTTTATATACTTAAAAACGGTGTTTTGTATGCTTTTGCATGCTTTAAACAGCATTTTTATCTTGCTTTCACCAACATTAGCTATTATACACGACAGAAACATGAATATGACAGTTTAAATACTTGAAAACAGCATTTTGCATGTTTTTGCAAGCTGAAAACAGCTATTTTATCTTGATTTTGCAAACATGAGCCATTACACACGACATATACATGTACATGACAGTTTAAATACTTGAAAACGGTGTTTTGTATGCTTTTGCATGCTTAAAACAGCATTTTTATCTTGCTTTTACCAACATTAGCTATTATACAAGACAGAAACATGAATATGACAGTATATACTTGAAAACAGCATTTTGTATGTTTTTGCAAGCTGAAAACAGCTAATTTATCTTGATTTTGCAAACATAAGCCATTACACACGACATATACATGAATATGACAGTTTAAATACTTGAAAACTGTGTGTTGTATGCTTTTGCATGCTTAAAACAGCATTTTTATCTTGCTTTCACCAACATTAGCTATTATACATGACAGAAACATGAATATGACAGTTTAAATACTTGATAACAGCATTTTGCATGTTTTTGCAAGCTGAAAACAGCTATTTTATCTTGATTTTGCAAACATGAGCCATTACACACGACATATACATGTACATGACAGTTTAAATACTTAAAAACGGTGTTTTGTATGCTTTTGCATGCTTAAAACAGCATTTTTATCTTGCTTTCACCAACATTAGCTATTATACACGACAGAAACATGAATATGACAGTATATACTTGAAAACAGCATTTTGTATGTTTTTGCAAGCTGAAAACAGCTATTTTATCTTGATTTTGCAAACATAAGCCATTACACACGACATATACTTGAATATGACAGTTAAAATATTTGAAAACGGTGTTTTGTATGCTTTTGCATGCTTAAAACAGCACTTTTATCTTGCTTTGACCAACATTAGCTATTATACACGACAGAAACCTAAATACTTGAAAACGGTGTTTTGTATGCTTTTGCATGCTTAAAGCAGCATTTTTATCTTGCTTGCACCAACATTACCTGTTATACACGAAAGAAACATGAATATGACAGTTAAAAACTTGAAAACAGCATTTTGTATGTTTTTGCAAGCTGAAAACAGCTATTTTATCTTGATTTTGCAAACATAAGCCATTACACACGACATATACATGAATATGACAGTTTATATACTTAAAAACAGTGTTTTGTATGCTTTTGCATGCTTTAAACAGCATTTTTATCTTGCTTTCACCAACATTAGCTATTATACACGACAGAAACATGAATATGACAGTTTAAATACTTGAAAACAGCATTTTGCATGTTTTTGCAAGCTGAAAACAGCTATTTTATCTTGATTTTGCAAACATGAGCCATTACACACGACATATACATGTATATGACAGTTTAAATACTTAAAAACGGGGTTTTGTAGGCTTTTGCATGCTTAAAACAGCATTTTATATTGCTTTTACCAACATTAGCTATTATACACGACAGAAACATGAATATGACAGTTTAAATACTTGAAAACGGTGTTTTGTATGCTTTTGCATGCTTACAACAGCATTTTT